>JANJGN010003978.1:0-38167 GCA_026770705.1 Isurus oxyrinchus
ACAGAGGCAAACAGACCTAAACAGAGGCAAACAGAGTGAAACAGAGGCAAACAGACTTAAACAGAGGCAAACAGACTGAAACATTGGCAAACAGATTTAAACAGAGGCAAACAGACTTAAACAGAGGCAAACAGACTTAAAAAGAGGCAAACAGAGGCAAACATAGGCAAACGGAGGCACACAGGGTTAAACAGAGGCAAACAGAGGCAAACAGACTTAAACAGAGTTAAACAGAGGCATAAAGAGTGAATCAGAGGCAAAAAGAGTGAAACAGAGTCAAACAGACTGAAACAGAGGCAAACAGACTGAAACAGAGGCATACAGGCTTAAACAGAGGCAAACAGACTTAAACAGAGTCAAACAGAGGCAAAAAGAGGCAAACAGAGGCAAACAGACTTAAACTGAGGCAAACAGAGAGAAACAGAGGCAAACAGAGTGAAACAGAGGCAAACAGAGTGAAACAGAGGCAAACAGACCTAAACAGAGGCAAACAGACTTAAACAGAGGCAAACAGACTTAAAAAAGAGGCAGGGAGACTTAAACAGAGGCAAACAGAGTGAAACAGAGGCAAACAGACTTGAACAGAGGCAAACAGACTGAAACAGTGGCAAACAGACTTAAACAGATGCAAACAGACTTAAACAGAGGCAAACTGACTTAAACAGAGGCAAACAGACTTAAAAAGAGGCAGAGAGACTTAAACAGAGGCAAACAGAGTGAAACAGAGGCAAACAGACTTAAACAGAGGCAAACAGAGTGAAACAGAGGCAAACAGACTTAAACAGAGGCAAACAGAGTGAAACAGAGGCAAACAGACTGAAACAGAGGCAAACAGACTTAAACAGAGGCAAACAGAGTGAAACAGAGGCAAACAGACTTAAACAGAGGCAAACAGACTTGACCAGAGGCAAACAGAGGCAAACAGGGGCAAACAGACTTAAACAGAGGCAAACAGAGTGAAACAGAGGCAAACAGAGTGAAACAGAGGGAAACAGACTTAAACAGAGGCAAACAGACTTAAACAGAGGCAAACAGAGTGAAACCGAGGCAAACAGAGTGAAACAGAGCCAAACAGAATGAAATAGAGGCAAACAGACTGAAACAGAGGCAAACAGACTCAAACAGAGGCAATCAGACTTAAACAGAGGCGAACCGAGGCAAACAGACCGAAACAGAGGCAAACAGAGTGAAACAGAGGCAAACAGACTTAAACAGAGGCAAACAGACTTAAACAGAGGCAAACAGACTTAAACAGAGGCAAACAGAGTGAAACAGAGGCAAACAGACTTAAACAGAGGCAAACAGAGTGAAACAGAGGCAAACAGAGTGAAACAGAGGCAAACAGACTTAAACAGAGGCAAACAGAGGCAAACAGAGGCAAACAGAGGCAAACAGAGGCAAACAGACTTAAACAGAGGCAAACAGATTGAAACAGAGGCAAACAGAATGGAACAGAGCCAAACAGACTTAAACAGAGGCAAACAGAGGCAAACAGAGGGAAACAGAGTGAAACAGTGGCAAACAGACTGAAACAGAGGCAAACAGAGTGAAACAGAGGCAAACAGAGTGAAACAGAGGCAAACAGACTTAAACAGAGGCAAACAGACTTAAACAGAGGCAAACAGACTTAAACAGAGGCAAACAGAGGCAAACAGAGTGAAAC
Organism: Isurus oxyrinchus; assembly: GCA_026770705.1. NCBI lineage: Eukaryota > Metazoa > Chordata > Chondrichthyes > Lamniformes > Lamnidae > Isurus > Isurus oxyrinchus. The sequence goes on from JANJGN010003978.1 coordinate 1,664, forward strand.
TGAGGCAAACAGAGGCAAACAGACTTAAACTGAGGCAAACAGAGTGAAACAGAGGCAAACAGAATGAAACAGAGGCAAACAGGCTTAAACAGAGGCAAACAAACTTAAACAGAGGCAAACAGTGGCAAACAGAGGCAAGCAGATGCAAACAGACTTAAACAGAGGCAAACAGAGTGAAACAGAGGCAAACAGACTTAAACAGAGGCAAACAGAGTGAAACAGAGGCAAACAGACTTAAACAGAGGCAAACAGACTTGAACAGAGCCAAACAGAGGCAAACAGAGGCAAACAGAAGCAAACAGACTTAAACAGAGGCAAACAGAGTGAAACAGAGGCAAACAGACTTAAACAGAGGCAAACAGACTTGAACAGAGCCAAACAGAGGCAAACAGAGGCAGACAGAGGCAAACACACTTAAACTGAGGCAAACAGATTGAAACAGAGGCAAACAGAGTGAAACAGAGTGAAACAGACTTAAACCGAGGCAAACAGACTGAAACAGAGGCAAACAGTCTCAAACAGAGGCAAGCATACTTAAACAGAGGCAAACCGACGCAAACAGACCGAAACAGAGGCAAACAGACTTAAACAGAGGCAAACAGAGTGAAACAGAAGCAAACAGAGTGAAACAGAGGCAAACAGAGTGAAACAGAGGCAAACAGACTTAAACTGAGGCAAGCAGACTTAAACAGAGGCAAACAGAGGCAAACAGAGGCAAACAGAGGCAAACAGACTTAAACAGAGGCAAACAGAGTGAAACAGAGCCAAACAGAGTGAAACAGAGCCAAACAGAGGCAAACAGAGGCAAACAGACTTAAACAGAGGCAAACAGACGTAAAATGAGGCAGAGAGACTTAAACAGTGGCAAACAGACCTAAACAGAGGCAAACAGAGTGAAACAGAGGCAAACAGACTTAAACAGAGGCAAACAGACTGAAACATTGGCAAACAGATTTAAACAGAGGCAAACAGACTTAAACAGAGGCAAACTCACTTAAACAGAGGCCAACAGACTTAAACAGAGGCAAACAGACTTAAAAAGAGGCAAACAGAGGCAAACATAGGCAAACGGAGGCACACAGGGTTAAACAGAGGCAAACAGAGGCAAACAGACTTAAACAGAGTTAAACAGAGGCATAAAGAGTGAATCAGAGGCAAAAAGAGTGAAACAGAGTCAAACAGAGTGAAAAAGAGGCAAACAGACTTGAACAGAGCCAAACAGAGGCAAACAGAGGCAAACAGACTTAAACAGAGGCAAACAGAGTGAAACAGAGGCAAACAGACTTAAACAGAGGCAAACAGACTTGAACAGATCCAAAGAGAGGCAAACAGAGGCAAACAGAGGCAGACAGAGGCAAACAAACTTAAACTGAGGCAAACAGAGTGAAACAGAGGCAAACAGAGTGAAACAGAGTGAAACAGACTTAAACCGAGGCAAACAGACTGAAACAGAGGCAAACAGTCTCAAACAGAGGCAAGCAGACTTAAACAGAGGCAAACCGAGGCAAACAGACCGAAACAGAGGCAAACAGACTTAAACAGAGGCAAACAGAGTGAAACAGAGGCAAACAGAGTGAAACAGAAGCAAACAGAGTGAAACAGAGGCAAACAGAGTGAAACAGAGGCAAACAGACTTAAACAGAGGCAAGCAGACTTAAACAGAGGCAAACAGAGGCAAACAGAGGCAAACAGAATTAAACAGAGGCAAACAGAGTGAAACAGAGGCAAACAGAGTGAAACAGAGCCAAACAGACCTAAACAGAGGCAAACAGACTTAAACAGAGGCAAACAGACTTAAAATGAGGCAGAGAGACTTAAACAGAGGCAAACAGACCTAAACAGAGGCAAACAGAGTGAAACAGAGGCAAACAGACTTAAACAGAGGCAAACAGACTGAAACATTGGCAAACAGATTTAAACAGAGGCAAACAGACTTAAACAGAGGCAAACAGACTTAAAAAGAGGCAAACATAGGCAAACGGAGGCACACAGGGTTAAACAGAGGCAAACAGAGGCAAACAGACTTAAACAGAGTTAAACAGAGGCATAAAGAGTGAATCAGAGGCAAAAAGAGTGAAACAGAGCCAAACAGACTGAAACAGAGGCAAACAGACTGAAACAGAGGCATACAGGCTTAAACAGAGGCAAACAGACTTAAACAGATTCAAATAGAGGCAAAAAGAGGCAAACAGAGGCAAACAGACTTAAACAGAGGCAAACAGAGAGAAACAGAGGCAAACAGAGTGAAACAGAGGCAAACAGACTTAAACAGAGGCAAACTGACTTAAACAGAGGCAAACAGACTTAAAAAGAGGCAGAGAGACTTAAACAGAGGCAAACAGAGTGAAACAGAGGCAAACAGACTTAAACAGAGGCAAACAGAGTGAAACAGAGGCAAACAGACTTAAACAGAGGCAAACAGAGTGAAACAGAGGCAAACAGACTTAAACAGAGGCAAACAGACTTAAACAGAGGCAAACAGAGTGAAACAGAGGCAAATAGACTTAAACAGAGGCAAACAGACTTGACCAGAGGCAAACAGAGGGAAACAGGGCCAATCAGACTTAAACAGAGGCAAACAGAGTGAAACAGAGGCAAACAGAGTAAAACAGAGGGAAACAGACTTAAACAGAGGTAAACAGAGTGAAACAGAGGCAAACAGACTCAAACAGAGGCAATCAGACTTAAACAGAGGCGAACCGAGGCAAACAGACCGAAACAGAGGCAAACAGAGTGAAACAGAGGCAAACAGACTTAAACAGAGGCAAACAGACTTAAACAGAGGCAAACAGACTTAAACAGAGGCAAACAGAGTGAAACAGAGGCAAACAGACTTAAACAGAGTTAAACAGAGGCATAAAGAGTGAATCAAAGGCAAAAAGAGTGAAACAGAGTCAAACAGAGTGAAAAAGAGGCAAACAGACTTGAACAGAGCCAAACAGAGGCAAACAGAGGCAAACAGACTTAAACAGAGGCAAACAGAGTGAAACAGAGGCAAACAGACTTAAACAGAGGCAAACAGACTTGAACAGATCCAAACAGAGGCAAACAGAGGCAAACAGAGGCAGACAGAGGCAAACAAACTTAAACTGAGGCAAACAGAGTGAAACAGAGGCAAACAGAGTGAAACAGAGTGAAACAGACTTAAACCGAGGCAAACAGACTGAAACAGAGGCAAACAGTCTCAAACAGAGGCAAGCAGACTTAAACAGAGGCAAACCGAGGCAAACAGACCGAAACAGAGGCAAACAGACTTAAACAGAGGCAAACAGAGTGAAACAGAGGCAAACAGAGTGAAACAGAAGCAAACAGAGTGAAACAGAGGCAAACAGAGTGAAACAGAGGCAAACAGACTTAAACAGAGGCAAGCAGACTTAAACAGAGGCAAACAGAGGCAAACAGAGGCAAACAGAGGCAAACAGAATTAAACAGAGGCAAACAGAGTGAAACAGAGGCAAACAGAGTGAAACAGAGCCAAACAGACCTAAACAGAGGCAAACAGACTTAAACAGAGGCAAACAGACTTGAACAGATCCAAAGAGAGGCAAACAGAGGCAAACAGAGGCAGACAGAGGCAAACAAACTTAAACTGAGGCAAACAGAGTGAAACAGAGGCAAACAGAGTGAAACAGAGTGAAACAGACTTAAACCGAGGCAAACAGACTGAAACAGAGGCAAACAGTCTCAAACAGAGGCAAGCAGACTTAAACAGAGGCAAACCGAGGCAAACAGACCGAAACAGAGGCAAACAGACTTAAACAGAGGCAAACAGAGTGAAACAGAGGCAAACAGAGTGAAACAGAAGCAAACAGAGTGAAACAGAGGCAAACAGAGTGAAACAGAGGTAAACAGACTTAAACAGAGGCAAGCAGACTTAAACAGAGGCAAACAGAGGCAAACAGAGGCAAACAGAATTAAACAGAGGCAAACAGAGTGAAACAGAGGCAAACAGAGTGAAACAGAGCCAAACAGACCTAAACAGAGGCAAACAGACTTAAACAGAGGCAAACAGACTTAAAATGAGGCAGAGAGACTTAAACAGAGGCAAACAGACCTAAACAGAGGCAAACAGAGTGAAACAGAGGCAAACAGACTTAAACAGAGGCAAACAGACTGAAACATTGGCAAACAGATTTAAACAGAGGCAAACAGACTTAAACAGAGGCAAACAGACTTAAAAAGAGGCAAACATAGGCAAACGGAGGCACACAGGGTTAAACAGAGGCAAACAGAGGCAAACAGACTTAAACAGAGTTAAACAGAGGCATAAAGAGTGAATCAGAGGCAAAAAGAGTGAAACAGAGTCAAACAGACTGAAACAGAGGCAAACAGACTGAAACAGAGGCATACAGGCTTAAACAGAGGCAAACAGACTTAAACAGAGTCAAATAGAGGCAAAAAGAGGCAAACAGAGGCAAACAGACTTAAACAGAGGCAAACAGAGAGAAACAGAGGCAAACAGAGTGAAACAGAGGCAAACAGACTTAAACAGAGGCAAACTGACTTAAACAGAGGGAAACAGACTTAAAAAGAGGCAGAGAGACTTAAACAGAGGCAAACAGAGTGAAACAGAGGCAAACAGACTTAAACAGAGGCAAACAGAGTGAAACAGAGGCAAACAGACTTAAACAGAGGCAAACAGAGTGAAACAGAGGCAAACAGACTTAAACAGAGGCAAACAGACTTAAACAGAGGCAAACAGAGTGAAACAGAGGCAAATAGACTTAAACAGAGGCAAACAGACTTGACCAGAGGCAAACAGAGGGAAACAGGGCCAAACAGACTTAAACAGAGGCAAACAGAGTGAAACAGAGGCAAACAGAGTAAAACAGAGGGAAACAGACTTAAACAGAGGTAAACAGACTGAAACAGAGGCAAACAGACTCAAACAGAGGCAATCAGACTTAAACAGAGGCGAACCGAGGCAAACAGACCGAAACAGAGGCAAACAGAGTGAAACAGAGGCAAACAGACTTAAACAGAGGCAAACAGACTTAAACAGAGGCAAACAGACTTAAACAGAGGCAAACAGAGTGAAACAGAGGCAAACAGACTTAAACAGAGTTAAACAGAGGCATAAAGAGTGAATCAAAGGCAAAAAGAGTGAAACAGAGTCAAACAGAGTGAAAAAGAGGCAAACAGACTTGAACAGAGCCAAACAGAGGCAAACAGAGGCAAACAGACTTAAACAGAGGCAAACAGAGTGAAACAGAGGCAAACAGACTTAAACAGAGGCAAACAGACTTGAACAGATCCAAACAGAGGCAAACAGACGCAGACAGAGGCAAACAAACTTAAACTGAGGCAAACAGAGTGAAACAGAGGCAAACAGAGTGAAACAGAGTGAAACAGACTTAAACCGAGGCAAACAGACTGAAACAGAGGCAAACAGTCTCAAACAGAGGCAAGCAGACTTAAACAGAGGCAAACCGAGGCAAACAGACCGAAACAGAGGCAAACAGACTTAAACAGAGGCAAACAGAGTGAAACAGAGGCAAACAGAGTGAAACAGAAGCAAACAGAGTGAAACAGAGGCAAACAGAGTGAAACAGAGGCAAACAGACTTAAACAGAGGCAAGCAGACTTAAACAGAGGCAAACAGAGGCAAACAGAGGCAAACAGAGGCAAACAGAATTAAACAGAGGCAAACAGAGTGAAACAGAGGCAAACAGAGTGAAACAGAGCCAAACAGACCTAAACAGAGGCAAACAGACTTAAACAGAGGCAAACAGACTTAAAATGAGGCAGAGAGACTTAAACAGAGGCAAACAGACCTAAACAGAGGCAAACAGAGTGAAACAGAGGCAAACAGACTTAAACAGAGGCAAACAGACTGAAACATTGGCAAACAGATTTAAACAGAGGCAAACAGACTTAAACAGAGGCAAACAGACTTAAAAAGAGGCAAACATAGGCAAACGGAGGCACACAGGGTTAAACAGAGGCAAACAGAGGCAAAAAGACTTAAACAGAGTTAAACAGAGGCATAAAGAGTGAATCAGAGGCAAAAAGAGTGAAACAGAGTCAAACAGACTGAAACAGAGGCAAACAGACTGAAACAGAGGCATACAGGCTTAAACAGAGGCAAACAGACTTAAACAGAGGCAAACAGACTTAAACAGAGGCAAACAGAGTGAAACAGAGGCAAATAGACTTAAACAGAGGCAAACAGACTTGACCAGAGGCAAACAGAGGGAAACAGAGCCAAACAGACTTAAACAGAGGCAAACAGAGTGAAACAGAGGCAAACAGAGTAAAACAGAGGGAAACAGACTTAAACAGAGGTAAACAGACTGAAACAGAGGCAAACAGACTCAAACAGAGGCAATCAGACTTAAACAGAGGCGAACCGAGGCAAACAGACCGAAACAGAGGCAAACAGAGTGAAACAGAGGCAAACAGACTTAAACAGAGGCAAACAGACTTAAACAGAGGCAAACAGACTTAAACAGAGGCAAACAGAGTGAAACAGAGGCAAACAGACTTAAACAGAGGCAAACAGAGTGAAACAGAGGCAAACAGAGTGAAACAGAGGCAAACAGACTTAAACAGAGGCAAACAGAGGCAAACAGAGGCAAACAGAGGCAAACAGAGGCAAACAGACTTAAACAGAGGCAAACAGATTGAAACAGAGGCAAACAGAATGGAACAGAGCCAAACAGACTTAAACAGAGGCAAACAGAGGCAAACAGAGGGAAACAGAGTGAAACAGAGGCAAACAGACTGAAACAGAGGCAAACAGAGTGAAACAGAGGCAAACAGAGTGAAACAGAGGCAAACAGACTTAAACAGAGGCAAACAGACTTAAACAGAGGCAAACAGACTTAAACAGAGGCAAACAGAGTGAAACAGAGGCAAACAGAATGAAACAGAGGCAAACAGACTTAAACAGAGGCAAACAAACTTACACAGAGGCAAACAGTGGCAAACAGAGGCAAGCAGATGCAAACAGACTTAAACAGAGGCAAACAGAGTGAAACAGAGGCAAACAGAGGCAAACAGACTTAAACTGAGGCAAACAGAGTGAAACAGAGGCAAACAGAATGAAACAGAGGCAAACAGACTTAAACAGAGGCAAACAAACTTACACAGAGGCAAACAGTGGCAAACAGAGGCAAGCAGATGCAAACAGACTTAAACAGAGGCAAACAGAGTGAAACAGAGGCAAACAGACTTAAACAGAGGCAAACAGACTTAAATAGAGGCAAAAAGGCTTGAACAGAGGCAAACAGACTTAACAAGAGGCAGAGAGACTTAAACAGAGGCAAACCGACCTAAACAGAGGCAAACAGAGTGAAGCAGAGGCAAACAGACTTAAACAGAGGCGAACAGACTGAAACAGAGGCAAACAGACTTAAACAGAGGCAAACTGACTTAAACAGAGGCAAACAGACTTAAACAGAGGCAAACAGACTTAAAAAGAGGCAAACAGAGGCAAACAGAGGCAAACATAGGCAAACGGAGGTACACAGTGTTAGACAGAGGCAAACAGAGGCAAGCAGACTTAAGCAGAGTTAAACAGAGGCATAAAGAGTGAATCAGAGGCAAAAATAGTGAAACAGAGGCAAACAGACTGAAACAGAGGCAAACAAAGTGAAACAGAGGCAAGCAGAGTGAAACAGAGGCAAACAGACTTAAACAGAGGCAAACAGACCTAAACAGAGGCAAACAGAATGAAACAGAGGCAAACAGACTTAAACAGAGGCAAACAGTGTGAAACAGAGGCAAACAGACTTAAACAGAGGCAAACAGAGTGAAACAGAGGCAAACAGACTTAAACAGAGGCAAACAGAGTGAAACAGAGGCAAACAGACTTAAACAGAGGCAAACAGACTTGAACAGAGCCAAACAGAGGCAAACAGAGGCAAACAGAGGCAAACAGACTTAAACAGAGGCAAACAGAGTGAAACAGAGGCAAACAGACTTAAACAGAGGCAAACAGACTTGAACAGAGCCAAACAGAGGCAAACAGAGGCAAACAGAGGCAGACAGAGGCAAACAAACTTAAACTGAGGCAAACAGACTTAAACGGAGGCAAACAGAGTGAAACAGAGTGAAACAGACTTAAACCGAGGCAAACAGACTGAAACAGAGGCAAACAGTCTCAAACAGAGGCAAGCAGACTTAAACAGAGGCAAACCGATTGAAACAGAGGCAAACAGAATGGAACAGAGCCAAACAGACGTAAACAGAGGCAAACAGACTTAAACAGAGGCAAACAGAGGCAAACAGAGGGAAACAGAGTGAAACAGAGGCAAACAGACTGAAACAGAGGCAAACAGAGTGAAACAGAGGCAAACAGAGTGAAACAGAGGCAAACAGACTTAAACAGAGGCAAACAGACTTAAACAGAGGCAAACAGACTTAAACAGAGGCAAACAGAGGCAAACAGAGTGAAACTGAGGCAAACAGAGGCAAACAGACTTAAACTAAGGCAAACAGAGTGAAAGAGAGGCAAACAGAATGAAACAGAGGCAAACAGACTTAAACAGAGGCAAACAAACTTAAACAGAGGCAAACAGTGGCAAACAGAGGCAAGCAGATGCAAACAGACTTAAACAGAGGCAAACAGAGTGAAACAGAGGCAAACAGAGTGAAACAGAGGCAAACAGACTTAAACAGAGGCAAACAGACTTAAACAGAGGCAAACAGACTTAAACAGAGGCAAGCAGAGGCAAACAGAGTGAAACTGAGGCAAACAGAGGCAAACAGACTTAAACTGAGGCAAACAGAGTGAAACAGAGGCAAACAGAATGAAACAGAGGCAAACAGACTTAAACAGAGGCAAACAAACTTACACAGAGGCAAACAGTGGCAAACAGAGGCAAGCAGATGCAAACAGACTTAAACAGAGGCAAACAGAGTGAAACAGAGGCAAACAGACTTAAACAGAGGCAAACAGACTTAAATAGAGGCAAAAAGGCTTGAACAGAGGCAAACAGACTTAACAAGAGGCAGAGAGACTTAAACAGAGGCAAACCGACCTAAACAGAGGCAAACAGAGTGAAGCAGAGGCAAACAGACTTAAACAGAGGCGAACAGACTGAAACAGAGGCAAACAGACTTAAACAGAGGCAAACTGACTTAAACAGAGGCAAACAGACTTAAACAGAGGCAAACAGACTTAAAATGAGGCAGAGAGACTTAAACAGAGGCAAACAGACCTAAACAGAGGCAAACAGAGTGAAACAGAGGCAAACAGACTTAAACAGAGGCAAACAGACTGAAACATTGGCAAACAGATTTAAACAGAGGCAAACAGACTTAAACAGAGGCAAACTCACTTAAACAGAGGCCAACAGACTTAAACAGTGGCAAACAGACTTGAACAGAGCCAAACAGAGGCAAACATAGGCAAACGGAGGCACACAGGGTTAAACAGAGGCAAACAGAGGCAAATAGACTTAAACAGAGTTAAACAGAGGCATAAAGAGTGAATCAGAGGCAAAAAGAGTGAAACAGAGTCAAACAGACTGAAACAGAGGCAAACAGACTGAAACAGAGGCATACAGGCTTAAACAGAGGCAAACAGACTTAAACAGAGTCAAACAGAGGCAAAAAGAGGCAAACAGAGGCAAACAGACTTAAACAGAGGCAAACAGAGAGAAACAGAGGCAAACAGAGTTAAACAGAGGCAAACAGACTTAAACAGAGGCAAACTGACTTAAACAGAGGTAAACAGACTTAAACAGAGGCAAACAGACTTAAAAAAGAGGCAGGGAGACTTAAACAGAGGCAAACAGACCTTAACAGAGGCAAACAGATTGAAACAGAGGCAAACAGACTTGAACGGAGGCAAACAGACTGAAACAGTGGCAAACAGACTTAAACAGAGGCAAACTGAATTAAACAGAGGCAAACAGACTTAAAAAGAGGCAGAGAGACTTAAACAGAGGCAAACAGACTTAAACAGAGGCAAACAGAGTGAAACAGAGGCAAACAGACTTAAACAGAGGCAAACAGAGTGAAACAGAGGCAAACAGACTTAAACAGAGGCAAACAGACTTAAACAGAGGCAAACAGAGTGAAACAGAGGCAAACAGACTCAAACAGAGGCAAACAGACTTGACCAGAGGCAAACAGAGGGAAACAGGGCCAAACAGACTTAAACAGAGGCAAACAGAGTGAAACAGAGGCAAACAGAGTAAAACAGAGGGAAACAGACTTAAACAGAGGTAAACAGACTGAAACAGAGGCAAACAGACTCAAACAGAGGCAATCAGACTTAAACAGAGGCGAACCGAGGCAAACAGACCGAAACAGAGGCAAACAGAGTGAAACAGAGGCAAACAGACTTAAACAGAGGCAAACAGACTTAAACAGAGGCAAACAGACTTAAACAGAGGCAAACAGACTTAAACAGAGGCAAACAGAGTGAAACAGAGGCAAACAGAGTGAAACAGAAGCAAACAGAGTGAAACAGAGGCAAACAGAGTGAAACAGAGGCAAACAGACTTAAACAGAGGCAAGCAGACTTAAACAGAGGCAAACAGAGGCAAACAGAGGCAAACAGAGGCAAACAGAATTAAACAGAGGCAAACAGAGTGAAACAGAGGCAAACAGAGTGAAACAGAGCCAAACAGACCTAAACAGAGGCAAACAGACTTAAACAGAGGCAAACAGACTTAAAATGAGGCAGAGAGACTTAAACAGAGGCAAACAGACCTAAACAGAGGCAAACAGAGTGAAACAGAGGCAAACAGACTTAAACAGAGGCAAACAGACTGAAACATTGGCAAACAGATTTAAACAGAGGCAAACAGACTTAAACAGAGCAAACAGACTTAAAAAGAGGCAAACATAGGCAAACGGAGGCACACAGGGTTAAACAGAGGCAAACAGAGGCAAACAGACTTAAACAGAGTTAAACAGAGGCATAAAGAGTGAATCAGAGGCAAAAAGAGTGAAACAGAGTCAAACAGACTGAAACAGAGGCAAACAGACTGAAACAGAGGCATACAGGCTTAAACAGAGGCAAACAGACTTAAACAGAGTCAAACAGAGGCAAAAAGAGGCAAACAGAGGCAAACAGACTTAAACAGAGGCATACAGACTTAAACAGAGGCAAACAGAGTGAAACAGAGGCAAACAGACTTAAACAGAGGCAAACTGACTTAAACAGAGGCAAACAGACTTAAAAAGAGGCAGAGAGACTTAAACAGAGGCAAACAGAGTGAAACAGAGGCAAACAGACTTAAACAGAGGCAAACAGAGTGAAACAGAGGCAAACAGACTTAAACAGAGGCAAACAGAGTGAAACAGAGGCAAACAGACTTAAACAGAGGCAAACAGACTTAAACAGAGGCAAACAGAGTGAAACAGAGGCAAATAGACTTAAACAGAGGCAAACAGACTTGACCAGAGGCAAACAGAGGGAAACAGAGCCAAACAGACTTAAACAGAGGCAAACAGAGTGAAACAGAGGCAAACAGAGTAAAACAGAGGCAAACAGACTTAAACAGAGGTAAACAGACTGAAACAGAGGCAAACAGACTCAAACAGAGGCAATCAGACTTAAACAGAGGCGAACCGAGGCAAACAGACCGAAACAGAGGCAAACAGAGTGAAACAGAGGCAAACAGACTTAAACAGAGGCAAACAGACTTAAACAGAGGCAAACAGACTTAAACAGAGGCAAACAGAGTGAAACAGAGGCAAACAGACTTAAACAGAGGCAAACAGAGTGAAACAGAGGCAAACAGAGTGAAACAGAGGCAAACAGACTTAAACAGAGGCAAACAGAGGCAAACAGAGGCAAACAGAGGCAAACAGAGGCAAACAGACTTAAACAGAGGCAAACAGATTGAAACAGAGGCAAACAGAATGGAACAGAGCCAAACAGACTTAAACAGAGGCAAACAGAGGCAAACAGAGGGAAACAGAGTGAAACAGAGGCAAACAGACTGAAACAGAGGCAAACAGAGTGAAACAGAGGCAAACAGAGTGAAACAGAGGCAAACAGACTTAAACAGAGGCAAACAGACTTAAACAGAGGCAAACAGACTTAAACAGAGGCAAACAGAGTGAAACAGAGGCAAACAGAATGAAACAGAGGCAAACAGACTTAAACAGAGGCAAACAAACTTACACAGAGGCAAACAGTGGCAAACAGAGGCAAGCAGATGCAAACAGACTTAAACAGAGGCAAACAGAGTGAAACAGAGGCAAACAGAGGCAAACAGACTTAAACTGAGGCAAACAGAGTGAAACAGAGGCAAACAGAATGAAACAGAGGCAAACAGACTTAAACAGAGGCAAACAAACTTACACAGAGGCAAACAGTGGCAAACAGAGGCAAGCAGATGCAAACAGACTTAAACAGAGGCAAACAGAGTGAAACAGAGGCAAACAGACTTAAACAGAGGCAAACAGACTTAAATAGAGGCAAAAAGGCTTGAACAGAGGCAAACAGACTTAACAAGAGGCAGAGAGACTTAAACAGAGGCAAACCGACCTAAACAGAGGCAAACAGAGTGAAGCAGAGGCAAACAGACTTAAACAGAGGCGAACAGACTGAAACAGAGGCAAACAGACTTAAACAGAGGCAAACTGACTTAAACAGAGGCAAACAGACTTAAACAGAGGCAAACAGACTTAAAAAGAGGCAAACAGAGGCAAACAGAGGCAAACATAGGCAAACGGAGGTACACAGTGTTAGACAGAGGCAAACAGAGGCAAGCAGACTTAAGCAGAGTTAAACAGAGGCATAAAGAGTGAATCAGAGGCAAAAATAGTGAAACAGAGGCAAACAGACTGAAACAGAGGCAAACAAAGTGAAACAGAGGCAAGCAGAGTGAAACAGAGGCAAACAGACTTAAACAGAGGCAAACAGACCTAAACAGAGGCAAACAGAATGAAACAGAGGCAAACAGACTTAAACAGAGGCAGACAGTGTGAAACAGAGGCAAACAGACTTAAACAGAGGCAAACAGAGTGAAACAGAGGCAAACAGACTTAAACAGAGGCAAACAGAGTGAAACAGAGGCAAACAGACTTAAACAGAGGCAAACAGACTTGAACAGAGCCAAACAGAGGCAAACAGAGGCAAACAGAGGCAAACAGACTTAAACAGAGGCAAACAGAGTGAAACAGAGGCAAACAGACTTAAACAGAGGCAAACAGACTTGAACAGAGCCAAACAGAGGCAAACAGAGGCAAACAGAGGCAGACAGAGGCAAACAAACTTAAACTGAGGCAAACAGACTTAAACGGAGGCAAACAGAGTGAAACAGAGTGAAACAGACTTAAACCGAGGCAAACAGACTGAAACAGAGGCAAACAGTCTCAAACAGAGGCAAGCAGACTTAAACAGAGGCAAACCGATTGAAACAGAGGCAAACAGAATGGAACAGAGCCAAACAGACTTAAACAGAGGCAAACAGACTTAAACAGAGGCAAACAGAGGCAAACAGAGGGAAACAGAGTGAAACAGAGGCAAACAGACTGAAACAGAGGCAAACAGAGTGAAACAGAGGCAAACAGAGTGAAACAGAGGCAAACAGACTTAAAACAGAGGCAAACAGACTTAAGCAGAGGCAAACAGAGGCAAACAGAGTGAAACTGAGGCAAACAGAGGCAAACAGACTTAAACTAAGGCAAACAGAGTGAAAGAGAGGCAAACAGAATGAAACAGAGGCAAACAGACTTAAACAGAGGCAAACAAACTTAAACAGAGGCAAACAGTGGCAAACAGAGGCAAGCAGATGCAAACAGACTTAAACAGAGGCAAACAGAGTGAAACAGAGGCAAACAGAGTGAAACAGAGGCAAACAGACTTAAACAGAGGCAAACAGACTTAAACAGAGGCAAACAGACTTAAACAGAGGCAAACAGAGGCAAACAGAGTGAAACTGAGGCAAACAGAGGCAAACAGACTTAAACTGAGGCAAACAGAGTGAAACAGAGGCAAACAGAATGAAACAGAGGCAAACAGACTTAAACAGAGGCAAACAAACTTACACAGAGGCAAACAGTGGCAAACAGAGGCAAGCAGATGCAAACAGACTTAAACAGAGGCAAACAGAGTGAAACAGAGGCAAACAGACTTAAACAGAGGCAAACAGACTTAAATAGAGGCAAAAAGGCTTGAACAGAGGCAAACAGACTTAACAAGAGGCAGAGAGACTTAAACAGAGGCAAACCGACCTAAACAGAGGCAAACAGAGTGAAGCAGAGGCAAACAGACTTAAACAGAGGCGAACAGACTGAAACAGAGGCAAACAGACTTAAACAGAGGCAAACTGACTTAAACAGAGGCAAACAGACTTAAACAGAGGCAAACAGACTTAAAATGAGGCAGAGAGACTTAAACAGAGGCAAACAGACCTAAACAGAGGCAAACAGAGTGAAACAGAGGCAAACAGACTTAAACAGAGGCAAACAGACTGAAACATTGGCAAACAGATTTAAACAGAGGCAAACAGACTTAAACAGAGGCAAACTCACTTAAACAGAGGCCAACAGACTTAAACAGTGGCAAACAGACTTGAACAGAGCCAAACAGAGGCAAACATAGGCAAACGGAGGCACACAGGGTTAAACAGTGGCAAACAGAGGCAAATAGACTTAAACAGAGTTAAACAGAGGCATAAAGAGTGAATCAGAGGCAAAAAGAGTGAAACAGAGTCAAACAGACTGAAACAGAGGCAAACAGACTGAAACAGAGGCATACAGGCTTAAACAGAGGCAAACAGACTTAAACAGAGTCAAACAGAGGCAAAAAGAGGCAAACAGAGGCAAACAGACTTAAACAGAGGCAAACAGAGAGAAACAGAGGCAAACAGAGTTAAACAGAGGCAAACAGACTTAAACAGAGGCAAACTGACTTAAACAGAGGTAAACAGACTTAAACAGAGGCAAACAGACTTAAAAAAGAGGCAGGGAGACTTAAACAGAGGCAAACAGACCTTAACAGAGGCAAACAGATTGAAACAGAGGCAAACAGACTTGAACGGAGGCAAACAGACTGAAACAGTGGCAAACAGACTTAAACAGAGGCAAACTGACTTAAACAGAGGCAAACAGACTTAAACAGAGGCAAACAGAGTGAAACAGAGGCAAACAGACTTAAACAGAGGCAAACAGAGTGAAACAGAGGCAAACAGACTTAAACAGAGGCAAACAGACTTAAACAGAGGCAAACAGAGTGAAACAGAGGCAAACAGACTCAAACAGAGGCAAACAGACTTGACCAGAGGCAAACAGAGGGAAACAGGGCCAAACAGACTTAAACAGAGGCAAACAGAGTGAAACAGAGGCAAACAGAGTAAAACAGAGGGAAACAGACTTAAACAGAGGTAATCAGACTTAAACAGAGGCGAACCGAGGCAAACAGACCGAAACAGAGGCAAACAGAGTGAAACAGAGGCAAACAGACTTAAACAGAGGCAAACAGAGTGAAACAGAGGCAAACAGACTTAAACAGAGGCAAACAGACTTAAACAGAGGCAAACAGAGTGAAACAGAGGCAAACAGAGTGAAACAGAAGCAAACAGAGTGAAACAGAGGCAAACAGAGTGAAACAGAGGCAAACAGACTTAAACAGAGGCAAGCAGACTTAAACAGAGGCAAACAGAGGCAAACAGAGGCAAACAGAGGCAAACAGAATTAAACAGAGGCAAACAGAGTGAAACAGAGGCAAACAGAGTGAAACAGAGCCAAACAGACCTAAACAGAGGCAAACAGACTTAAACAGAGGCAAACAGACTTAAAATGAGGCAGAGAGACTTAAATAGAGGCAAACAGACCTAAACAGAGGCAAACAGAGTGAAACAGAGGCAAACAGACTTAAACAGAGGCAAACAGACTGAAACATTGGCAAACAGATTTAAACAGAGGCAAACAGACTTAAACAGAGGCAAACAGACTTAAAAAGAGGCAAACATAGGCAAACGGAGGCACACAGGGTTAAACAGAGGCAAACAGAGGCAAACAGACTTAAACAGAGTTAAACAGAGGCATAAAGAGTGAATCAGAGGCAAAAAGAGTGAAACAGAGTCAAACTGACTGAAACAGAGGCAATCAGACTGAAACAGAGGCATACAGGCTTAAACAGAGGCAAACAGACTTAAACAGAGTCAAACAGAGGCAAAAAGAGGCAAACAGAGGCAAACAGACTTAAACAGAGGCAAACAGACTTAAACAGAGGCAAACAGAGTGAAACAGAGGCAAACAGACTTAAACAGAGGCAAACTGACTTAAACAGAGGCAAACAGACTTAAAAAGAGGCAGAGAGACTTAAACAGAGGCAAACAGAGTGAAACAGAGGCAAACAGACTTAAACAGAGGCAAACAGAGTGAAACAGAGGCAAACAGACTTAAACAGAGGCAAACAGAGTGAAACAGAGGCAAAAAGACTTAAACAGAGGCAAACAGACTTAAACAGAGGCAAACAGAGTGAAACAGAGGCATATAGACTTAAACAGAGGCAAACAGACTTGACCAGAGGCAAACAGAGGGAAACAGAGCCAAACAGACTTAAACAGAGGCAAACAGAGTGAAACAGAGGCAAACAGAGTAAAACAGAGGGAAACAGACTTAAACAGAGGTAAACAGACTGAAACAGAGGCAAACAGACTCAAACAGAGGCAATCAGACTTAAACAGAGGCGAACCGAGGCAAACAGACCGAAACAGAGGCAAACAGAGTGAAACAGAGGCAAACAGACTTAAACAGAGGCAAACAGACTTAAACAGAGGCAAACAGACTTAAACAGAGGCAAACAGAGTGAAACAGAGGCAAACAGACTTAAACAGAGGCAAACAGAGTGAAACAGAGGCAAACAGAGTGAAACAGAGGCAAACAGACTTAAACAGAGGCAAACAGAGGCAAACAGAGGCAAACAGAGGCAAACAGAGGCAAACAGACTTAAACAGAGGCAAACAGATTGAAACAGAGGCAAACAGAATGGAACAGAGCCAAACAGACTTAAACAGAGGCAAACAGAGGCAAACAGAGGGAAACAGAGTGAAACAGAGGCAAACAGACAGAAACAGAGGCAAACAGAGTGAAACAGAGGCAAACAGAGTGAAACAGAGGCAAACAGACTTAAACAGAGGCAAACAGACTTAAACAGAGGCAAACAGACTTAAACAGAGGCAAACAGAGTGAAACAGAGGCAAACAGAATGAAACAGAGGCAAACAGACTTAAACAGAGGCAAACAAACTTACACAGAGGCAAACAGTGGCAAACAGAGGCAAGCAGATGCAAACAGACTTAAACAGAGGCAAACAGAGTGAAACAGAGGCAAACAGAGGCAAACAGACTTAAACTGAGGCAAACAGAGTGAAACAGAGGCAAACAGAATGAAACAGAGGCAAACAGACTTAAACAGAGGCAAACAAACTTACACAGAGGCAAACAGTGGCAAACAGAGGCAAGCAGATGCAAACAGACTTAAACAGAGGCAAACAGAGTGAAACAGAGGCAAACAGACTTAAACAGAGGCAAACAGACTTAAATAGAGGCAAAAAGGCTTGAACAGAGGCAAACAGACTTAACAAGAGGCAGAGAGACTTAAACAGAGGCAAACCGACCTAAACAGAGGCAAACAGAGTGAAGCAGAGGCAAACAGACTTAAACAGAGGCGAACAGACTGAAACAGAGGCAAACAGACTTAAACAGAGGCAAACTGACTTAAACAGAGGCAAACAGACTTAAACAGAGGCAAACAGACTTAAAAAGAGGCAAACAGAGGCAAACAGAGGCAAACATAGGCAAACGGAGGTACACAGTGTTAGACAGAGGCAAACAGAGGCAAGCAGACTTAAGCAGAGTTAAACAGAGGCATAAAGAGTGAATCAGAGGCAAAAATAGTGAAACAGAGGCAAACAGACTGAAACAGAGGCAAACAAAGTGAAACAGAGGCAAGCAGAGTGAAACAGAGGCAAACAGACTTAAACAGAGGCAAACAGACCTAAACAGAGGCAAACAGAATGAAACAGAGGCAAACAGACTTAAACAGAGGCAAACAGTGTGAAACAGAGGCAAACAGACTTAAACAGAGGCAAACAGAGTGAAACAGAGGCAAACAGACTTAAACAGAGGCAAACAGAGTGAAACAGAGGCAAACAGACTTAAACAGAGGCAAACAGACTTGAACAGAGCCAAACAGAGGCAAACAGAGGCAAACAGAGGCAAACAGACTTAAACAGAGGCAAACAGAGTGAAACAGAGGCAAACAGACTTAAACAGAGGCAAACAGACTTGAACAGAGCCAAACAGAGGCAAACAGAGGCAAACAGAGGCAGACAGAGGCAAACAAACTTAAACTGAGGCAAACAGACTTAAACGGAGGCAAACAGAGTGAAACAGAGTGAAACAGACTTAAACCGAGGCAAACAGACTGAAACAGAGGCAAACAGTCTCAAACAGAGGCAAGCAGACTTAAACAGAGGCAAACCGATTGAAACAGAGGCAAACAGAATGGAACAGAGCCAAACAGACTTAAACAGAGGCAAACAGACTTAAACAGAGGCAAACAGAGGCAAACAGAGGGAAACAGAGTGAAACAGAGGCAAACAGACTGAAACAGAGGCAAACAGAGTGAAACAGAGGCAAACAGAGTGAAACAGAGGCAAACAGACTTAAACAGAGGCAAACAGACTTAAACAGAGGCAAACAGACTTAAACAGAGGCAAACAGAGGCAAACAGAGTGAAACTGAGGCAAACAGAGGCAAACAGACTTAAACTAAGGCAAACAGAGTGAAAGAGAGGCAAACAGAATGAAACAGAGGCAAACAGACTTAAACAGAGGCAAACAAACTTAAACAGAGGCAAACAGTGGCAAACAGAGGCAAGCAGATGCAAACAGACTTAAACAGAGGCAAAGAGAGTGAAACAGAGGCAAACAGAGTGAAACAGAGGCAAACAGACTTAAACAGAGGCAAACAGACTTAAACAGAGGCAAACAGACTTAAACAGAGGCAAACAGAGGCAAACAGAGTGAAACTGAGGCAAACAGAGGCAAACAGACTTAAACTGAGGCAAACAGAGTGAAACAGAGGCAAACAGAATGAAACAGAGGCAAACAGACTTAAACAGAGGCAAACAAACTTACACAGAGGCAAACAGTGGCAAACAGAGGCAAGCAGATGCAAACAGACTTAAACAGAGGCAAACAGAGTGAAACAGAGGCAAACAGACTTAAACAGAGGCAAACAGACTTAAATAGAGGCAAAAAGGCTTGAACAGAGGCAAACAGACTTAACAAGAGGCAGAGAGACTTAAACAGAGGCAAACCGACCTAAACAGAGGCAAACAGAGTGAAGCAGAGGCAAACAGACTTAAACAGAGGCGAACAGACTGAAACAGAGGCAAACAGACTTAAACAGAGGCAAACTGACTTAAACAGAGGCAAACAGACTTAAACAGAGGCAAACAGACTTAAAAAGAGGCAAACAGAGGCAAACAGAGGCAAACATAGGCAAACGGAGGTACACAGTGTTAGACAGAGGCAAACAGAGGCAAGCAGTCTTAAGCAGAGTTAAACAGAGGCATAAAGAGTGAATCAGAGGCAAAAATAGTGAAACAGAGGCAAACAGACTGAAACAGAGGCAAACAAAGTGAAACAGAGGCAAGCAGAGTGAAACAGAGGCAAACAGACTTAAACAGAGGCAAACAGACCTAAACAGAGGCAAACAGAATGAAACAGAGGCAAACAGACTTAAACAGAGGCAAACAGTGTGAAACAGAGGCAAACAGACTTAAACAGAGGCAAACAGAGTGAAACAGAGGCAAACAGACTTAAACAGAGGCAAACAGAGTGAAACAGAGGCAAACAGACTTAAACAGAGGCAAACAGACTTGAACAGAGCCAAACAGAGGCAAACAGAGGCAAACAGAGGCAAACAGACTTAAACAGAGGCAAACAGAGTGAAACAGAGGCAAACAGACTTAAACAGAGGCAAACAGACTTGAACAGAGCCAAACAGAGGCAAACAGAGGCAAACAGAGGCAGACAGAGGCAAACAAACTTAAACTGAGGCAAACAGACTTAAACGGAGGCAAACAGAGTGAAACAGAGTGAAACAGACTTAAACCGAGGCAAACAGACTGAAACAGAGGCAAACAGTCTCAAACAGAGGCAAGCAGACTTAAACAGAGGCAAACCGATTGAAACAGAGGCAAACAGAATGGAACAGAGCCAAACAGACTTAAACAGAGGCAAACAGACTTAAACAGAGGCAAACAGAGGCAAACAGAGGGAAACAGAGTGAAACAGAGGCAAACAGACTGAAACAGAGGCAAACAGAGTGAAACAGAGGCAAACAGAGTGAAACAGAGGCAAACAGACTTAAACAGAGGCAAACAGACTTAAACAGAGGCAAACAGACTTAAACAGAGGCAAACAGAGGCAAACAGAGTGAAACTGAGGCAAACAGAGGCAAACAGACTTAAACTAAGGCAAACAGAGTGAAAGAGAGGCAAACAGAATGAAACAGAGGCAAACAGACTTAAACAGAGGCAAACAAACTTAAACAGAGGCAAACAGTGGCAAACAGAGGCAAGCAGATGCAAACAGACTTAAACAGAGGCAAAGAGAGTGAAACAGAGGCAAACAGAGTGAAACAGAGGCAAACAGACTTAAACAGAGGCAAACAGACTTAAACAGAGGCAAACAGACTTAAACAGAGGCAAACAGAGGCAAACAGAGTGAAACTGAGGCAAACAGAGGCAAACAGACTTAAACTGAGGCAAACAGAGTGAAACAGAGGCAAACAGAATGAAACAGAGGCAAACAGACTTAAACAGAGGCAAACAAACTTACACAGAGGCAAACAGTGGCAAACAGAGGCAAGCAGATGCAAACAGACTTAAACAGAGGCAAACAGAGTGAAACAGAGGCAAACAGACTTAAACAGAGGCAAACAGACTTAAATAGAGGCAAAAAGGCTTGAACAGAGGCAAACAGACTTAACAAGAGGCAGAGAGACTTAAACAGAGGCAAACCGACCTAAACAGAGGCAAACAGAGTGAAGCAGAGGCAAACAGACTTAAACAGAGGCGAACAGACTGAAACAGAGGCAAACAGACTTAAACAGAGGCAAACTGACTTAAACAGAGGCAAACAGACTTAAACAGAGGCAAACAGACTTAAAATGAGGCAGAGAGACTTAAACAGAGGCAAACAGACCTAAACAGAGGCAAACAGAGTGAAACAGAGGCAAACAGACTTAAACAGAGGCAAACAGACTGAAACATTGGCAAACAGATTTAAACAGAGGCAAACAGACTTAAACAGAGGCAAACTCACTTAAACAGAGGCCAACAGACTTAAACAGTGGCAAACAGACTTGAACAGAGCCAAACAGAGGCAAACATAGGCAAACGGAGGCACACAGGGTTAAACAGAGGCAAACAGAGGCAAATAGACTTAAACAGAGTTAAACAGAGGCATAAAGAGTGAATCAGAGGCAAAAAGAGTGAAACAGAGTCAAACAGACTGAAACAGAGGCAAACAGACTGAAACAGAGGCATACAGGCTTAAACAGAGGCAAACAGACTTAAACAGAGTCAAACAGAGGCAAAAAGAGGCAAACAGAGGCAAACAGACTTAAACAGAGGCAAACAGAGAGAAACAGAGGCAAACAGAGTTAAACAGAGGCAAACAGACTTAAACAGAGGCAAACTGACTTAAACAGAGGTAAACAGAGTTAAACAGAGGCAAACAGACTTAAAAAAGAGGCAGGGAGACTTAAACAGAGGCAAACAGACCTTAACAGAGGCAAACAGAGTGAAACAGAGGCAAACAGACTTGAACGGAGGCAAACAGACTGAAACAGTGGCAAACAGACTTAAACAGAGGCAAACTGACTTAAACAGAGGCAAACAGACTTACAAAGAGGCAGAGAGACTTAAACAGAGGCAAACAGACTTAAACAGAGGCAAACAGAGTGAAACAGAGGCAAACAGACTTAAACAGAGGCAAACAGAGTGAAACAGAGGCAAACAGACTTAAACAGAGGCAAACAGACTTAAACAGAGGCAAACAGAGTGAAACAGAGGCAAACAGACTCAAACAGAGGCAAACAGACTTGACCAGAAGCAAACAGAGGCAAACAGAGGCAAACAGACTTAAACAGAGGCAAACAGAGTGAAACAGAGGCAAACAGAGTGAAACAGAGGGAAACAGACTTAAACAGAGGCAAACAGACTGAAACAGAGCCAAACAGACTTAAACAGAGGCAAACAGACTTAAACAGAGGCAAACAGAGGCAAACAGAGGGAAACAGAGTGAAACAGAGGCAAACAGACTGAAACAGAGGCAAACAGAGTGAAACAGAGGCAAACAGAGTGAAACAGAGGCAAACAGACTTAAACAGAGGCAAACAGACTTAAACAGAGGCAAACAGACTTAAACAGAGGCAAACAGAGGCAAACAGAGTGAAACTGAGGCAAACAGAGGCAAACAGACTTAAACTAAGGCAAACAGAGTGAAAGAGAGGCAAACAGAATGAAACAGAGGCAAACAGACTTAAACAGAGGCAAACAAACTTAAACAGAGGCAAACAGTGGCAAACAGAGGCAAGCAGATGCAAACAGACTTAAACAGAGGCAAACAGAGTGAAACAGAGGCAAACAGAGTGAAACAGAGGCAAACAGACTTAAACAGAGGCAAACAGACTTAAACAGAGGCAAACAGACTTAAACAGAGGCAAACAGAGGCAAACAGAGTGAAACTGAGGCAAACAGAGGCAAACAGACTTAAACTGAGGCAAACAGAGTGAAACAGAGGCAAACAGAATGAAACAGAGGCAAACAGACTTAAACAGAGGCAAACAAACTTACACAGAGGCAAACAGTGGCAAACAGATGCAAGCAGATGCAAACAGACTTAAACAGAGGCAAACAGAGTGAAACAGAGGCAAACAGACTTAAACAGAGGCAAACAGACTTAAATAGAGGCAAAAAGGCTTGAACAGAGGCAAACAGACTTAAACAGAGGCAAACAGACCTAAACAGAGGCAAACAGAATGAAACAGAGGCAAACAGACTTAAACAGAGGCAAACAGTGTGAAACAGAGGCAAACAGACTTAAACAGAGGCAAACAGAGTGAAACAGAGGCAAACAGACTTAAACAGAGGCAAACAGAGTGAAACAGAGGCAAACAGACTTAAACAGAGGCAAACAGACTTGAACAGAGCCAAACAGAGGCAAACAGAGGCAAACAGAGGCAAACAGACTTAAACAGAGGCAAACAGAGTGAAACAGAGGCAAACAGACTTAAACAGAGGCAAACAGACTTGAACAGAGCCAAACAGAGGCAAACAGAGGCAAACAGAGGCAGACAGAGGCAAACAAACTTAAACTGAGGCAAACAGACTTAAACGGAGGCAAACAGAGTGAAACAGAGTGAAACAGACTTAAACCGAGGCAAACAGACTGAAACAGAGGCAAACAGTCTCAAACAGAGGCAAGCAGACTTAAACAGAGGCAAACCGATTGAAACAGAGGCAAACAGAATGGAACAGAGCCAAACAGACTTAAACAGAGGCAAACAGACTTAAACAGAGGCAAACAGAGGCAAACAGAGGGAAACAGAGTGAAACAGAGGCAAACAGACTGAAACAGAGGCAAACAGAGTGAAACAGAGGCAAACAGAGTGAAACAGAGGCAAACAGACTTAAACAGAGGCAAACAGACTTAAACAGAGGCAAACAGACTTAAACAGAGGCAAACAGAGGCAAACAGAGTGAAACTGAGGCAAACAGAGGCAAACAGACTTAAACTAAGGCAAACAGAGTGAAAGAGAGGCAAACAGAATGAAACAGAGGCAAACAGACTTAAACAGAGGCAAACAAACTTAAACAGAGGCAGACAGTGGCAAACAGAGGCAAGCAGATGCAAACAGACTTAAACAGAGGCAAAGAGAGTGAAACAGAGGCAAACAGAGTGAAACAGAGGCAAACAGACTTAAACAGAGGCAAACAGACTTAAACAGAGGCAAACAGACTTAAACAGAGGCAAACAGAGGCAAACAGAGTGAAACTGAGGCAAACAGAGGCAAACAGACTTAAACTGAGGCAAACAGAGTGAAACAGAGGCAAACAGAATGAAACAGAGGCAAACAGACTTAAACAGAGGCAAACAAACTTACACAGAGGCAAACAGTGGCAAACAGAGGCAAGCAGATGCAAACAGACTTAAACAGAGGCAAACAGAGTGAAACAGAGGCAAACAGACTTAAACAGAGGCAAACAGACTTAAATAGAGGCAAAAAGGCTTGAACAGAGGCAAACAGACTTAACAAGAGGCAGAGAGACTTAAACAGAGGCAAACCGACCTAAACAGAGGCAAACAGAGTGAAGCAGAGGCAAACAGACTTAAACAGAGGCTAACAGACTGCAACAGAGGCAAACAGACTTAAACAGAGGCAAACTGACTTAAACAGAGGCAAACAGACTTAAACAGAGGCAAACAGACTTAAAATGAGGCAGAGAGACTTAAACAGAGGCAAACAGACCTAAACAGAGGCAAACAGAGTGAAACAGAGGCAAACAGACTTAAACAGAGGCAAACAGACTGAAACATTGGCAAACAGATTTAAACAGAGGCAAACAGACTTAAACAGAGGCAAACTCACTTAAACAGAGGCCAACAGACTTAAACAGTGGCAAACGGACTTGAACAGAGCCAAACAGAGGCAAACATAGGCAAACGGAGGCACACAGGGTTAAACAGAGGCAAACAGAGGCAAATAGACTTAAACAGAGTTAAACAGAGGCATAAAGAGTGAATCAGAGGCAAAAAGAGTGAAACAGAGTCAAACAGACTGAAACAGAGGCAAACAGACTGAAACAGAGGCATACAGGCTTAAACAGAGGCAAACAGACTTAAACAGAGTCAAACAGAGGCAAAAAGAGGCAAACAGAGGCAAACAGACTTAAACAGAGGCAAACAGAGAGAAACAGAGGCAAACAGAGTTAAACAGAGGCAAACAGACTTAAACAGAGGCAAACTGACTTAAACAGAGGTAAACAGACTTAAACAGAGGCAAACAGACTTAAAAAAGAGGCAGGGAGACTTAAACAGAGGCAAACAGACCTTAACAGAGGCAAACAGAGTGAAACAGAGGCAAACAGACTTGAACGGAGGCAAACAGACTGAAACAGTGGCAAACAGACTTAAACAGAGGCAAACTGACTTAAACAGAGGCAAACAGACTTAAAAAGAGGCAGAGAGACTTAAACAGAGGCAAACAGACTTAAACAGAGGCAAACAGAGTGAAACAGAGGCAAACAGACTTAAACAGAGGCAAACAGAGTGAAACAGAGGCAAACAGACTTAAACAGAGGCAAACAGACTTAAACAGAGGCAAACAGAGTGAAACAGAGGCAAACAGACTCAAACAGAGGCAAACAGACTTGACCAGAAGCAAACAGAGGCAAACAGAGGCAAACAGACTTAAACAGAGGCAAACAGAGTGAAACAGAGGCAAACAGAGTGAAACAGAGGGAAACAGACTTAAACAGAGGCAAACAGACTGAAACAGAGCCAAACAGACTTAAACAGAGGCAAACAGACTTAAACAGAGGCAAACAGAGGCAAACAGAGGGAAACAGAGTGAAACAGAGGCAAACAGACTGAAACAGAGGCAAACAGAGTGAAACAGAGGCAAACAGAGTGAAACAGAGGCAAACAGACTTAAACAGAGGCAAACAGACTTAAACAGAGGCAAACAGACTTAAACAGAGGCAAACAGAGGCAAACAGAGTGAAACTGAGGCAAACAGAGGCAAACAGACTTAAACTAAGGCAAACAGAGTGAAAGAGAGGCAAACAGAATGAAACAGAGGCAAACAGACTTAAACAGAGGCAAACAAACTTAAACAGAGGCAAACAGTGGCAAACAGAGGCAAGCAGATGCAAACAGACTTAAACAGAGGCAAACAGAGTGAAACAGAGGCAAACAGAGTGAAACAGAGGCAAACAGACTTAAACAGAGGCAAACAGACTTAAACAGAGGCAAACAGACTTAAACAGAGGCAAACAGAGGCAAACAGAGTGAAACTGAGGCAAACAGAGGCAAACAGACTTAAACTGAGGCAAACAGAGTGAAACAGAGGCAAACAGAATGAAACAGAGGCAAACAGACTTAAACAGAGGCAAACAAACTTACACAGAGGCAAACAGTGGCAAACAGATGCAAGCAGATGCAAACAGACTTAAACAGAGGCAAACAGAGTGAAACAGAGGCAAACAGACTTAAACAGAGGCAAACAGACTTAAATAGAGGCAAAAAGGCTTGAACAGAGGCAAACAGACTTAACAAGAGGCAGAGAGACTTAAACAGAGGCAAACCGACCTAAACAGAGGCAAACAGAGTGAAGCAGAGGCAAACAGACTTAAACAGAGGCGAACAGACTGAAACAGAGGCAAACAGACTTAAACAGAGGCAAACTGACTTAAACAGAGGCAAACAGACTTAAACAGAGGCAAACAGACTTAAAATGAGGCAGAGAGACTTAAACAGAGGCAAACAGACCTAAACAGAGGCAAACAGAGTGAAACAGAGGCAAACAGACTTAAACAGAGGCAAACAGACTGAAACATTGGCAAACAGATTTAAACAGAGGCAAACAGACTTAAACAGAGGCAAACTCACTTAAACAGAGGCCAACAGACTTAAACAGTGGCAAACAGACTTGAACAGAGCCAAACAGAGGCAAACATAGGCAAACGGAGGCACACAGGGTTAAACAGAGGCAAACAGAGGCAAATAGACTTAAACAGAGTTAAACAGAGGCATAAAGAGTGAATCAGAGGCAAAAAGAGTGAAACAGAGTCAAACAGACTGAAACAGAGGCAAACAGACTGAAACAGAGGCATACAGGCTTAAACAGAGGCAAACAGACTTAAACAGAGTCAAACAGAGGCAAAAAGAGGCAAACAGAGGCAAACAGACTTAAACAGAGGCAAACAGAGAGAAACAGAGGCAAACAGAGTTAAACAGAGGCAAACAGACTTAAACAGAGGCAAACTGACTTAAACAGAAGTAAACAGACTTAAACAGAGGCAAACAGACTTAAAAAAGAGGCAGGGAGACTTAAACAGAGGCAAACAGACCTTAACAGAGGCAAACAGAGTGAAACAGAGGCAAACAGACTTGAACGGAGGCAAACAGACTGAAACAGTGGCAAACAGACTTAAACAGATGCAAACAGACTTAAACAGAGGCAAACTGACTTAAACAGAGGCAAACAGACATAAAAAGAGGCAGAGAGACTTAAACAGAGGCAAACAGACTTAAACAGAGGCAAACAGAGTGAAACAGAGGCAAACAGACTTAAACAGAGGCAAACAGAGTGAAACAGAGGCAAACAGACTTAAACAGAGGCAAACAGACTTAAACAGAGGCAAACAGAGTGAAACAGAGGCAAACAGACTCAAACAGAGGCAAACAGACTTGACCAGAAGCAAACAGAGGCAAACAGAGGCAAACAGACTCTAACAGAGGCAAACAGAGTGAAACAGAGGCAAACAGAGTGAAACAGAGGGAAACAGACTTAAACAGAGGCAAACAGACTGAAACAGAGGCAAACAGACTCAAACAGAGGCAATCAGACTTAAACAGAGGCGAACCGAGGCAAACAGACCGAAACAGAGGCAAACAGAGTGAAACAGAGGCAAACAGACTTAAACAGAGGCAAACAGACTTAAACAGCGGCAAACAGACTTAAACAGAGGCAAACAGAGTGATACAGAGGCAAACAGACTTAGCAGAGGCAAACAGAGTGAAACAGAGGCAAACAGAGTGAAACAGAGGCAAACAGAGGCAACAGAGGCAAACAGAGGCAAACAGACTTAAACAGAGGCAAACAGATTGAAACAGAGGCAAACAGAATGGAACAGAGCCAAACAGACTTAAACAGAGGCAAACAGACTTAAACAGAGGCAAACAGAGGCAAACAGAGGGAAACAGACTGAAACAGAGGCAAACAGACTGAAACAGAGGCAAACAGAGTGAAACAGAGGCAAACAGAGTGAAACAGAGGCAAACAGACTTAAACAGAGGCAAACAGACTTAAACAGAGGCAAACAGACTTAAACAGAGGCAAACAGAGGCAAACAGAGTGAAACTGAGGCAAACTGAGGCAAACAGACCTAAACAGAGGCAAACAGACCTAAACAGAGGCAAACAGAATGAAACAGAGGCAAACAGACTTAAACAGAGGCAAACAGAGTGAAACAGAGGCAAAGAGACTTAAACAGAGGCAAGCAGAGTGAAACAGAGGCAAACAGAGTGAAACAGAGGCAAACAGAGTGAAACAGAGGCAAACGGACTTAAACAGAGGCAAACAAACTTAAACAGAGGCAAACAGTGGCAAACAGAGGCAAGCAGATGCAAACAGACTTAAACAGAGGCAAACAGAGTGAAACAGAGGCAAACAGAGTGAAACAGAGGCAAACAGACTTAAACAGAGGCAAACAGACTTAAACAGAGGCAAACAGACTTAAACAGAGGCAAACAGAGGCAAACAGAGTGAAACTGAGGCAAACAGAGGCAAACAGACTTAAACTGAGGCAAACAGAGTGAAACAGAGGCAAACAGAATGAAACAGAGGCAAACAGACTTAAACAGAGGCAAACAAACTTACACAGAGGCAAACAGTGGCAAACAGAGGCAAGCAGATGCAAACAGACTTAAACAGAGGCAAACAGAGTGAAACAGAGGCAAACAGACTTAAACAGAGGCAAACAGACTTAAATAGAGGCAAAAAGGCTTGAACAGAGGCAAACAGACTTAACAAGAGGCAGAGAGACTTAAACAGAGGCAAACCGACCTAAACAGAGGCAAACAGAGTGAAGCAGAGGCAAACAGACTTAAACAGAGGCGAACAGACTGAAACAGAGGCAAACAGACTTAAACAGAGGCAAACTGACTTAAACAGAGGCAAACAGACTTAAACAGAGGCAAACAGACTTAAAATGAGGCAGAGAGACTTAAACAGAGGCAAACAGACCTAAACAGAGGCAAACAGAGTGAAACAGAGGCAAACAGACTTAAACAGAGGCAAACAGACTGAAACATTGGCAAACAGATTTAAACAGAGGCAAACAGACTTAAACAGAGGCAAACTCACTTAAACAGAGGCCAACAGACTTAAACAGTGGCAAACAGACTTGAACAGAGCCAAACAGAGGCAAACATAGGCAAACGGAGGCACACAGGGTTAAACAGAGGCAAACAGAGGCAAATAGACTTAAACAGAGTTAAACAGAGGCATAAAGAGTGAATCAGAGGCAAAAAGAGTGAAACAGAGTCAAACAGACTGAAACAGAGGCAAACAGACTGAAACAGAGGCAAACAGGCTTAAACAGAGGCAAACAGACTTAAACAGAGTCAAACAGAGGCAAAAAGAGGCAAACAGAGGCAAACAGACTTAAACAGAGGCAAACAGAGAGAAACAGAGGCAAACAGAGTGAAACAGAGGCAAACAGACTTAAACAGAGGCAAACTGACTTAAACAGAGGTAAACAGACTTAAACAGAGGCAAACAGACTTAAAAAAGAGGCAGGGAGACTTAAACAGAGGCAAACAGACCTTAACAGAAGCAAACAGAGTGAAACAGAGGCAAACAGACTTGAACGGAGGCAAACAGACTGAAACAGTGGCAAACTGACTTAAACAGAGGCAAACAGACTTAAAAAGAGGCAGAGAGACTTAAACAGAGGCAAACAGACTTAAACAGAGGCAAACAGAGTGAAACAGAGGCAAACAGACTTAAACAGAGGCAAACAGAGTGAAACAGAGGCAAACAGACTTAAACAGAGGCAAACAGACTTAAACAGAGGCAAACAGAGTGAAACAGAGGCAAACAGACTCAAACAGAGGCAAACAGACTGGACCAGAAGCAAACAGAGGCAAACAGAGGCAAACAGACTTAAACGAGGCAAACAGAGTGAAACAGAGGCAAACAGAGTGAAACAGAGGGAAACAGACTTAAGCAGAGGCAAACAGACTGAAACAGAGGCAAACAGACTCAAACAGAGGCAATCAGACTTAAACAGAGGCGAACCGAGGCAAACAGACCGAAACAGAGGCAAACAGAGTGAAACAGAGGCAAACAGACTTAAACAGAGGCAAACAGACTTAAACAGCGGCAAACAGACTTAAACAGAGGCAAACAGAGTGATACAGAGGCAAACAGACTTAGCAGAGGCAAACAGAGTGAAACAGAGACAAACAGAGTGAAACAGAGGCAAACAGAGGCAACAGAGGCAAACAGAGGCAAACAGACTTAAACAGAGGCAAACAGATTGAAACAGAGGCAAACAGAATGGAACAGAGCCAAACAGACTTAAACAGAGGCAAACAGACTTAAACAGAGGCAAACAGAGGCAAACAGAGGGAAACAGAGTGAAACAGAGGCAAACAGACTGAAACAGAGGCAAACAGAGTGAAACAGAGGCAAACAGAGTGAAACAGAGGCAAACAGACTTAAACAGAGGCAAACAGACTTAAACAGAGGCAAACAGACTTAAACAGAGGCAAACAGAGGCAAACAGAGTGAAACTGAGGCAAACTGAGGCAAACAGACCTAAACAGAGGCAAACAGACCTAAACAGAGGCAAACAGAATGAAACAGAGGCAAACAGACTTAAACAGAGGCAAACAGAGTGAAACAGAGGCAAACAGACTTAAACAGAGGCAAACAGAGTGAAACAGAGGCAAACAGAGTGAAACAGAGGCAAACAGAGTGAAACAGAGGCAAACGGACTTAAACAGAGGCAAACAGACTTGAACAGAGCCAAACAGAGGCAAACAGAGGCAAACAGAGGCAAACAGAGGCAAACAGACTTAAACAGAGGCAAACAGAGTGAAACAGAGTCAAACAGACTTAAACATAGGCAAACAGACTTGAACAGAGCCAAACAGAGGCAAACAGAGGCAAACAGAGGCAGACAGAGGCAAACAATCTTGAACCGAGGCAAACAGAGTGAAACAGAGTGAAACAGACTTAAACAGAGGCAAACAGACCGAAACAGAGGCAAACAGTCTCAAACAGAGGCAAGCAGACTTAAACAGAGGCAAACCGAGGCAAACAGACCGAAACAGAGGCAAACAGAGTGAAACAGAGGCAAACAGACTGAAACAGAGGCAAACAGACTTCAACAGAGGCAAACAGACTTAAACAGAGGCAGACAGAGGCAAAAAGAGGCAAACAGACTTAAACAGAGGCAAACAGAGTGAAACAGAGGCAATTAGACTTAAACAGATGCAAACATACTTAAAAAGAGGCAGAGAGACTTAAACAGAGGCAAACAGACCTAAACAGAGGCAAACAGAGTGAAACAGAGGCAAACTGACTTAAACAGAGGCAAACAGAGTGAAACAGAGGCAAACAGACTTAAACAGAGGCAAACAGAGTGAAACAGAGGCATACAGACTTAAACAGAGGCAAACAGACTTAAACAGAGGCAAACAGACTTAAACAGAGGCAAACAGACTTAAACAGAGGCAAACCGCGGCAAACAGAGGCAAACAGAGGCAAACAGACTTAAACAGATGCAAACAGAGTGAAACAGAGGCAAACAGAATGAAACAGAGGCAAACAGACTTAAACAGAGGCAAACAGACTTAAACAGAGGCAAACAGAGGCAAACAGAGGCAAACAGAGGCAAACAGACTTAAACAGAGGCAAACAGAGTGAAACAGAGGCAAACAGAGTGAAACAGAGGCAAACAGACTGAAACAGAGGCAGCAGACTTGAACAGAGGCAAACAGAATTAAAAAGAGGCAGAGAGACTTAAACAGAGGCAAACAGACCTAAACAGAGGCAAACAGAGTGAAACAGAGGCAAGCAGAATTAAACAGAGGCGAACAGACTGAAACAGAGGCAAAGAGACTTAAACAGAGGCAAACTGACTTAAACAGAGGGAAACAGACTAAAGCAGAGGCAAACAGACTTAAAAAGAGGCAAACAGAGGCAAACATAGGCAAACGGAGGCACACAGTGTTAAACAGAGGCAAACAGAGGCAAACAGACTTAAACAGAGTTAAACAGAGGCATAAAGAGTGAATCAGAGGCAAACAGACTTAAACAGAGGCAAACAGAGGCAAACAGAGTGAAACAGAGGCTAACAGACTGAAACAGAGGCAAACAGACTTAAACAGAGGCAAACAGAATTAAACAGAGGCAGACAGAGGCAAACAGAGGCAAACAGACTTAAACACAGGCAAACAGACTTGAACAGAGCCAAACAGAGGCAAACAGAGGCAAACAGATGCAGACAGAGGCAAACAAACTTAAACCGAGGCAAACAGAGTGAAACAGAGTGAAACAGACTTAAACAGAGGCAAACAGACTGAAACAGAGGCAAACAGTCTCAAACAGAGGCAAGCAGACTTAAACAGAGGCAAACCGAGGCAAACAGACCGAAACAGAGGCAAATAGAGTGAAACAGAGGCAAACAGACTGAAACAGAGGCAAACAGACTTCAACAGAGGCAAACAGACTTAAACAGAGGCAGACAGAGGCAAACAGAGGCAAACAGACTTAAACAGATGCAAACATACTTAAAAAGAGGCAGAGAGACTTAAACAGAGGCAAACAGACCTAAACAGAGGCAAACAGAGTGAAACAGAGGCAAACAGACTTAAACAGAGGCAAACAGAGTGAAACAGAGGCAAACAGACTTAAACAGAGGCAAACAGAGAGAAACAGAGGCATACAGACTTAAACAGAGGCAAACAGACATAAACAGAGGCAAACAGACTTAAACAGAGGCAAACAGACTTACACAGAGGCAAACAGAGGCAAACAGAGGCAAACAGAGGCAAACAGAGGCAAACAGACTTAAACAGATGCAAACAGAGTGAAACAGAGGCAAACAGAATGAAACAGAGGCAAACAGACTTAAACAGAGGCAAACAGACTTAAACAGATGCAAACAGAGGCAAACAGAGGCAAACAGACTTAAACAGAGGCAAACAGAGTGAAACAGAGGCAAACAGAGTGAAACAGAGGCAAACAGACTGAAACAGAGGCAAACAGACTTGAACAGAGGCAAACAGAATTAAAAAGAGGCAGAGAGACTTAAACAGAGGCAAACAGACCTAAACAGAGGCAAACAGAGTGAAACAGAGGCAAGCAGAATTAAACAGAGGCGAACAGACTGAAACAGAGGCAAAGAGACTTAAACAGAGGCAAACTGACTTAAACAGAGGGAAACAGACTAAAGCAGAGGCAAACAGACTTAAAAAGAGGCAAACAGAGGGAAACATAGGCAAACGGAGGCACACAGTGTTAAACAGAGGCAAACAGAGGCAAACAGACTTAAACAGAGTTAAACAGAGGCATAAAGAGTGAATCAGAGGCAAAAAGAGTGAAACAGAGGCAAACAGACTTAAACAGAGGCAAACAGAGGCAAACAGAGTGAAACAGAGGCAAACAGTGTGAAACAGAGGCAAACAGACTTAAACAGAGGCAAACAGAGGCAAACAGACTTAAACAGAGGCAAACAGAGTGAAACAGAGGCAAACACAGTGAAACAGAGGCAAACAGACCTAAACAGAGGCAAACAGACTTAAACAGAGGCAAACAGACTTAAAATGAGGCAGAGAGACTTAAACTGAGGCAAACAGACCTAAACAGAGGCAAACAGAGTGAAACAGAGGCAAACAGACTTAAACAGAGGCAAACAGACTTGAACAGAGCCAAACAGAGGCAAACAGAGGCAAACAGAGGCAGACAGAGGCAAACAAACTTAAACTGAGGCAAACAGACTTAAACAGAGGCAAACAGAGTGAAACAGTGTGAAACAGACTTAAAACCGAGGCAAACAGACTGAAACAGAGGCAAACAGTCTCAAACAGAGGCAAGCAGACTTAAACAGAGGCAAACCGATTGAAATAGAGGCAAACAGAATGGAACAGAGCCAAACAGACTTAAACAGAGGCAAACAGGCTTAAACAGAGGCAAACAGAGGCAAACAGAGGGAAACAGAGTGAAACAGAGGCAAACAGACTGAAACAGAGGCAAACAGAGTGAAACAGAGGCAAACAGAGTGAAACAGAGGCAAACAGACTTAAACAGAGGCAAACAGACTTAAACAGAGGCAAACAGACTTAAACAGAGGCAAACAGAGGCAAACAGAGTGAAACTGAGGCAAACAGAGGCAAACAGACTTAAACTAAGGCAAACAGAGTGAAAGAGAGGCAAACAGAATGAAACAGAGGCAAACAGACTTAAACAGAGGCAAACAAACTTAAACAGAGGCAAACAGTGGCAAACAGAGGCAAGCAGATGCAAACAGACTTAAACAGAGGCAAACAGAGTGAAACAGAGGCAAACAGAGTGAAACAGAGGCAAACAGACTTAAACAGAGGCAAACAGACTTAAACAGAGGCAAACAGACTTAAACAGAGGCAAACAGAGGCAAACAGAGTGAAACTGAGGCAAACAGAGGCAAACAGACTTAAACTGAGGCAAACAGAGTGAAACAGAGGCAAACAGAATGAAACAGAGGCAAACAGACTTAAACAGAGGCAAACAAACTTACACAGAGGCAAACAGTGGCAAACAGAGGCAAGCAGATGCAAACAGACTTAAACAGAGGCAAACAGAGTGAAACAGAGGCAAACAGACTTAAACAGAGGCAAACAGACTTAAATAGAGGCAAAAAGGCTTGAACAGAGGCAAACAGACTTAACAAGAGGCAGAGAGACTTAAACAGAGGCAAAGCGACCTAAACAGAGGCAAACAGAGTGAAGCAGAGGCAAACAGACTTAAACAGAGGCGAACAGACTGAAACAGAGGCAAACAGAGTGAAACAGAGGCAAACAGACTTAAACAGAGGCAAACAGACTTAAACAGAGGCAAACAGACTTAAAAAGAGGCAAACAGAGGCAAACAGAGGCAAACATAGGCAAACGGAGGTATACAGTGTTAGACAGAGGCAAACAGAGGCAAGCAGACTTAAGCAGAGTTAAACAGAGGCATAAAGAGTGAATCAGAGGCAAAAATAGTGAAACAGAGGCAAACAGACTGAAA
The DNA here is from genome assembly GCA_026770705.1 of Isurus oxyrinchus. NCBI lineage: Eukaryota > Metazoa > Chordata > Chondrichthyes > Lamniformes > Lamnidae > Isurus > Isurus oxyrinchus. The sequence continues at coordinate 36,664 of JANJGN010003978.1, forward strand.
CAGAGGCAAACAAAGTGAAACAGAGGCAAGCAGAGTGAAACAGAGGCAAACAGACTTAAACAGAGGCAAACAGAGGCAAACAGACCTAAACAGAGGCAAACAGAATGAAACAGAGGCAAACAGACTTAAACAGAGGCAAACAGAGTGAAACAGAGGCAAACAGACTTAAACAGAGGCAAACAGAGTGAAACAGAGGCAAACAGACTTAAACAGAGGCAAACAGAGTGAAACAGAGGCAAACAGACTTAAACAGAGGCAAACAGACTTGAACAGAGCCAAACAGAGGCAAACAGAGGCAAACAGACTTAAACAGAGGCAAACAGAGTGAAACAGAGGCAAACAGACTTAAACAGAGGCAAACAGACTTGAACAGAGCCAAACAGAGGCAAACAGAGGCAAAAAGAGGCAGACAGAGGCAACCAAACTTAAATTGAGGCAAACAGACTTAAACAGAGGCAAACAGAGTGAAACAGAGTGAAACAGACTTAAACCGAGGCAAACAGACTGAAACAGAGGCAAACAGTCTCAAACAGAGGCAAGCAGACTTAAACAGAGGCAAACAGATTGAAACAGAGGCAAACAGAATGGAACAGAGCCAAACAGACTTAAACAGAGGCAAACAGACTTAAACAGAGGCAAACAGAGGCAAACAGAGGGAAACAGAGTGAAACAGAGGCAAACAGACTGAAACAGAGGCAAACAGAGTGAAACAGAGGCAAACAGAGTGAAACAGAGGCAAACAGACTTAAACAGAGTCAAACAGACTTAAACAGAGGCAAACAGACTTAAACAGAGGCAAACAGAGGCAAACAGAGTGAAACTGAGGCAAACAGAGGCAAACAGACTTAAACTGAGGCAAACAGAGTGAAAGAGAGGCAAACAGAATGAAACAGAGGCAAACAGACTTAAACAGAGGCAAACAAACTTAAACAGAGGCAAACAGTGGCAAACAGAGGCAAGCAAATGCAAACAGACTTAAACAGAGGCAAACAGAGTGAAACAGAGGCAAACAGACTTAAACAGAGGCAAACAGACTTAAACAGAGGCCAACAGACTTGAACAGAGCCAAACAGAGGCAAACAGAGGCAAACAGAGGCAAACAGACTTAAACAGAGGCAAACAGAGTGAAACAGAGGCAAACAGACTTAAACAGAGGCAAACAGACTTGAACAGAGCCAAACAGAGGCAAACAGAGGCAAACAGAGGCAGACAGAGGCAAACAAACTTAAACTGAGGCAAACAGAGTGAAACAGAGGCAAACAGAGTGAAACAGAGTGAAACAGACTTAAACCGAGGCAAACAGACTCAAACAGAGGCAAGCAGACTTAAACAGAGGCACACCGAGGCAAACAGACCGAAACAGATGCAAACAGACTTAAACAGAGGCAAACAGAGTGAAACAGAGGCAAACAGAGTGAAACAGAAGCAAACAGAGTGAAACAGAGGCAAACAGAGTGAAACAGAGGCAAACAGACTTAAACAGAGGCAAGCAGACTTAAACAGA
>JANJGN010003979.1:0-38160 GCA_026770705.1 Isurus oxyrinchus
TTGCTCTGTTTGGTTCTCTTTCGCTCTGTTACTCTCTGTTTCGCTCTGTTTGACTCTGTTTGGCTCCGTTTGGCACTGTTGTTCTCTGTTTGGCTCTGTTCTCCTCTGTTTGGCCCTGTTTGCCTCTGTCATGCTCTTTCTGTCTCTCTTTTGCTCTGTTGGCTCTGGTGGCTATGGTTTTGCTCTGATTGGCTTTGTTTGGCTTTGTTTGGATATATTTTGCTCTGTTTTGCTCAGTTGACTCTGTTTGTCTCTGTTTGGCTCTGTCTTGCTCTGTTTGGCTCTATTGTGCTCTGGCTGTTTTTGGCTATGTTTTGTTCTGTTTGGCTCTGTTGTCCTTTGTTTGGCTCTGTTCTACTCTGTTTGGCTCCGCTTGCCTCTGTTGGGATCTGTCTGGCTCCGTTGTGCTCTGTTTGGCTCTGTTTGGATATGTTTTGCTTTGTTTGACTCTGTTTTGCTCTGTTTGCTCCTGTTTTGCTCTGTTTGGTTCTGTTCTGCTCTGTTTGGCTCTGTTCTGCTCTCTATGGCTCTGTTTTGCTCTGTTTCGCTCCGTTGTGCTCTTTTCTCCTCTGTTTGATTCTGTTTGGCTATGTTTTGCATTGTTTGGCTCTGGTTGTTTCTGTTATGCTCTGTTTGGCTCTGCTTGTCTCAGTTTTGACATGTTTGGTTCTTTTTGGTTCTGTTGTGCTCTGTTTGGTTCTGTTTGGCACTGTTGTACTCTGTTTGGCTCTGTTTTCCTCTGTTTGGCCCTGTTTGCCTCTGTTCTGCTCTTTCTGGCTCTCTTGTGCTCTGTTGGCCGTTTGGCTCTGGTGGCTATGTTTAGCTCTGTTTTGCTCTGTTTGGCTCTGTCGTGCTCTGTTTGCATCTGTTTGGTTCCGTTTTGCTCTGTTCTCATCTGTCTGACTCTGTTTTGGCACTGTTGTGCTCTGTTTGGCTCTGTTCTCCTCTGTTTGGCCCTGTTTGACTCTGTTCTGCTCTTTTTGGCTCTCTTGTGCTCTGTTGGGTCTGTTTGGCACTGGTGGCTATGTTTTGATCTGTTTGGCTCTGTTTGGCTCTGTGGTGCTCTGATTGGCTCTGTTTGGCTCTCTTTGGCTATGTTTTGCTTTGTTTGGCTCCGTTTACTCTGTTTTGCTCTGTTGTGCTCTGTTTGTCTCTGTTTGGAACTATCTTGCTTTGTTTGGCTCTGTTTTGCTCTGTTTGCTCCTGTTTTGCTCTGTTTGGCTCTGTTTGGTTCTGTTGTGCTCTGTTTGGCTCTGTTTGGCACTGCTTTGCTCTGTTTTGCTCTGTTCTCATCTGTATGACTTTGTTTGTCTCTGTTTGGCACTGCTTTGCTCTGTTTGGCTCTGTTCTCGTCTGTTTGGCTCTGTTTGCTTCTGTTCTGCTCTTTCTGGCTCTCTTGTGATCTGTTGGCTCTAGTGGCTATGTTTTGCTCTGTTTGGCTCTGATTTGCTCTGTCTGGATCTGTTTTGCTCTGTTTGGCTCTGTTTGGTTCCATTTTGCTCTGTTTGGCTCTGTCTGACTCTGTTTGGCACTGTTGTGCTCTGTTTGGCTCTGTTCTCCTCTTTTTGGCCCTGTTTGCCTCTGTTCTGCTCTTTCTGGCTCTCTTGTGCTCTGTTGGCTCTGTTTGGCACTGGTGGCTAGGTTTTGCTCTGTTTGGCTCTGTGGTGCTCTGATTGGCTCTGTTTGGCTCTCTTTGCCTATGTTTTGCTTTGTTCTGCTCCGTTTGCTCTGATTTGCTCTGTTGTGCTCTGTTTGTCTCTGTTTGGCTCTGTCTTGCTTTTTTTGGCTCTGTTTTGCTCTGGTGGCTATGTTCTACTCTGTGTGGCTCTGTTTCACTCTGTTCAACTCTGTTTGGCTCTATTAGGCTATGTTTTGCTCTGTTTGGGTTCTCTTTCGCTCTGTTACCCTCTGTTTCGCTCTGTTCGAATCTGTTTGGCTCTGTTTGGCACTGTTGTGCTCTGTTTGGCTCTGTTCTCCTCCGTTTGGCCCTGTTTGCCTCTGTCATGCTCTTTCTGTCTCACTTTTGCTCTGTTGGCTCTGTTTGGCTCTGGTGGCTCTGTTTTGCTCTGTTTGGATCTGTTTTGCTCTGTTTGCATCTGTTTGGTTCCGTTTTGCTCTGTTTGGCTCTGTCTGACTCTGTTTGGCACTGTTGTGCTCTGTTTGGCTCTGTTCTCCTCTGTTTGGCCCTGTTTGCCTCTGTTCTGCTCTTTTTGGCTCTCTTGTGCTCTGTTGGCTCTGTTTGGCACTGGTGGGCTATGTTTTGCTCTGTTTTGCTCTGTTTGGCTCTGTGGTGCTCTGATTGGCTCTGCTTGGCTCTCTTTGGCTATGTTTTGCTTTGTTTGGCTCCGTTTACTCTGTTTTGCTCTGTTGTGCTCTGTTTGTCACTGTTTGGCTCTGTCTTGCTTTGGTTTGGCTCTGTTTTGCTCTGTTTGCTCCTGTTTTGCTCTGTTTGGCTCTGTTTGGTTCTCTTCTCTCTGTTTGGCTCTGTTTGGCACTGTTTTTGCTCTGTTTTGCTCTGGTCTCATCTGTTTGGCTCTGTTTGAGTCTGTTTGGCACTGCTTTGCTCTGTTAGGCTCTGTTCTCATCTGTTTGGCTCTGTCTGACTCTGTTTGGCACTGTTGTGCTCTGTTTGGCTCTGTTCTCCTCTTTTTGGCCCTGTTTGCCTCTGTTCTGCTCTTTCTGGCTCTCTTGTGCTCTGTTTGGCACTTGGGGCTATGTTTTGCTCTGTTTGGCTCTGTGGTGCTCTGATTGGCTCTGTTTGGCTCTCTTTGCCTATGTTTTGCTTTGTTCTGCTCCGTTTGCTCTGTTTTGCTCTGTTGTGCTCTGTTTGTCTCTGTTTGGCTCTGTCTTGCTTTGTTTGGCTCTGTTTTGCTCTGTTTGCTCCTGTTTTGCACTGCTTGGCTCTGTTTGGTTCTGTTCTGCTCCGTTTGGCTCTGTTTGGCACTGCTTTGCTCTGTTTGGCTTGTTCTCATCTGTTTGAGTCTGTTTGAGTCTGTTAGGCACTGCTTTTCTCTGTTTGGCTCTGTTCTCATCTGTTTGGCTCTGTCTCACTTTGTTCGACGCTGTTTGGCCCTATTACGCAATGTTTTGCTCTGTTTGGCTCTCTTTGGCTCTGTTTCACTCTGTTTTGCTCTGTTTAGCTCTGTTTGACTCTATTTGGCACTGCTTTGCTCTGTTTGGCTCTGTTCTCATCTGTCTGTCTCTGTTTGCCTCTGTTCTGCTCTTTCTGGCTCTCTTGTGCTCTGTTGGCTCTGTTTGGCTCTGGTGGCTATGTTCTACTCTGTTTGGCTCTGTTTCACTCTGTTCAAATCTGCTTGGCTCTATTAGGCTATGTTTTGCTCTGTTTGGTTCTCTTTCGCTCTGTTACCCTCTGTTTCGCTCTGTTCGACTCTGTTTGGCTCTGTTTGACTCTGTTTGGCACTGTTGTGCTCTGTTTGGCTCTGTTCTCCTCCGTTTGGCCCTGTTTGCCTCTGTCATGCTCTTTCTGTCTCTCTTTTGCTCTGTTGGCTCTGTTTGGCTCTGGTGGCTCTGTTTTGCTCTGTTTGGATCTGTTTTGCTCTGTTTGGCTCTGTTTTGCTCTGTTTGCTCCTGTTTTGCTCTGTTTGGCTCTGTTTGGTTCTGTTCTCTGTGTTTGGCTCTGTTTGGCACTGTTTTGCTCTGTTTGGCTCTGTTCTCATCTGTTTGGCTCTGTTTGAGTCTGTTTGGCACTGCTTTGCTCTGTTAGGCTCTGTTCTCATCTGTTTGGCTCTATTAGGCTATGTTTTGCTCTGTTTGGTTCTCTTTCGCTCTGTTACTCTCTGTTTCGCTCTGTTTGACTCTGTTTGGCTCTGTTTGGCACTGTTGTTCTCTGTTTGGCTCTGTTCTCCTCTGTTTGGCCCCTGTTTGCCTCTGTCATGCTCTTTCTGTCTCTCTTTTGCTCTGTTGGCTCTGGTGGCTATGTTTTGCTCTGATTGGCTTTGTTTGGCTTTGTTTGGATATCTTTTGCTCTGTTTTGCTCAGTTGACTCTGTTTGTCTCTGTTTGGCTCTGTCTTGCTCTGTTTGGCTCTATTGTGCTCTGGCTGTTTTTGGCTATGTTTTGTTCTGTTTGGCTCTGTTGTCCTTTGTTTGGCTCTGTTCCACTCTGTTTGGCTCCGCTTGCCTCTGTTGGGATCTGTCTGGCTCCGTTGTGCTCTGTTTGGCTCTGTTTGGATATGTTTTGCTTTGTTTGACTCTGTTTTGCTCTGTTTGCTCCTGTTTTGCTCTGTTTGGTTCTGTTCTGCTCTGTTTGGCTCTGTTCTGCTCTCTATGGCTCTGTTTTGCTCTGTTTCGCTCCGTTGTGCTCTTTTCTCCTCTGTTTGATTCTGTTTGGCTATGTTTTGCATTGTTTGGCTCTGGTTGTTTCTGTTATGCTCTGTTTGGCTCTGCTTGTCTCAGTTTTGACATGTTTGGTTCTTTTTGGTTCTGTTGTGCTCTGTTTGGTTCTGTTTGACTCTGTTTGGCACTGTTGTACTCTGTTTGGCTCTGTTTTCCTCTGTTTGGCCCTGTTTGCCTCTGTTCTGCTCTTTCTGGCTCTCTTGTGCTCTGTTGGCCGTTTGGCTCTGGGTGGCTATGTTTAGCTCTGTTTTGCTCTGTTTGGCTCTGTCATGCTCTGTTTGCATCTGTTTGGTTCCGTTTTGCTCTGTTCTCATCTGTCTGACTCTGTTTGGCACTGTTGTGCTCTGTTTGGCTCTGTTCTCCTCTGTTTGGCCCTGTTTGACTCTGTTCTGCTCTTTTTGGCTCTCTTGTGCTCTGTTGGGTCTGTTTGGCACTGGTGGCTATGTTTTTGATCTGTTTGGCTCTGTTTGGCTCTGTGGTGCTCTGATTGGCTCTGTTTGGCTCTCTTTGGCTATGTTTTGCTTTGTTTGGCTCCGTTTACTCTGTTTTGCTCTGTTGTGCTCTGTTTGTCTCTGTTTGGAACTATCTTGCTTTGTTTGGCTCTGTTTTTCTCTGTTTGCTCCTGTTTTGCTCTGTTTGGCTCTGTTTGGTTCTGTTGTGCTCTGTTTGGCTCTGTTTGGCACTGCTTTGCTCTGTTTTGCTCTGTTCTCATCTGTATGACTTTGTTTGTCTCTGTTTGGCACTGCTTTGCTCTGTTTGGCTCTGTTCTAGTCTGTTTGGCTCTGTTTGCTTCTGTTCTGCTCCTTCTGGCTCTCTTGTGATCTGTTGGCTCCAGTGGCTATGTTTTGCTCTGTTTGGATCTGATTTGCTCTGTTTGGATCTGTTTTGCTCTGTTTGGCTCTGTTTGGTTCCATTTTGCTCTGTTTGGCTCTGTCTGACTCTGTTTGGCACTGTTGTGCTCTGTTTGGCTCTGTTCTCCTCTTTTTGGCCCTGTTTGCCTCTGTTCTGCTCTTTCTGGCTCTCTTGTGCTCTGTTGGCTCTGTTTGGCACTGGTGGCTATGTTTTGCTCTGTTTGGCTCTGTGGTGCTCTGATTGGCTCTGTTTGGCTCTCTTTGCCTATGTTTTGCTTTGTTCTGCCTCCGTTTGCTCTGATTTGCTCTGTTGTGCTCTGTTTGTCTCTGTTTGGCTCTGTCTTGCTTTTTTTGGCTCTGTTTTGCTCTGGTGGCTATGTTCTACTCTGTGTGGCTCTGTTTCACTCTGTTCAACTCTGTTTGGCTCTATTAGGCTATGTTTTGCTCTGTTTGGTTCTCTTTCGCTCTGTTACCCTCTGTTTCGCTCTGTTCGACTCTGTTTGGCTCTGTTTGGCACTGTTGTGCTCTGTTTGGCTCTGTTCTCCTCCGTTTGGCCCTGTTTGCCTCTGTCATGCTCTTTCTGTCTCTCTTTTGCTCTGTTGGCTCTGTTTGGCTCTGGTGGATCTGTTTTGCTCTGTTTGGATCTGTTTTGCTCTGTTTGCATTCTGTTTGGTTCCGTTTTGCTCTGTTTGGCTCTGTCTGACTCTGTTTGGCACTGTTGTGCTCTGTTTGGCTCTGTTCTCCTCTGTTTGGCCCTGTTTGCCTCTGTTCTGCTCTTTTTGGCTCTCTTGTGCTCTGTTGGCTCTGTTTGGCACTGGTGGCTATGTTTTGCTCTGTTTTGCTCTGTTTGGCTCTGTGGTGCTCTGATTGGCTCTGTTTGGCTCTCTTTGGCTATGTTTTGCTTTGTTTGGCTCCGTTTACTCTGTTTTGCTCTGTTGTGCTCTGTTTGTCACTGTTTGGCTCTGTCTTGCTTTGTTTGGCTCTGTTTTGCCTCTGTTTGCTCCTGTTTTGCTCTGTTTGGCTCTGTTTGGTTCTCTTCTCTCTGTTTGGCTCTGTTTGGGCACTGTTTTGCTCTGTTTTGCTCTGTTCTCATCTGTTTGGCTCTGTTTGAGTCTGTTTGCCACTGCTTTGCTCTGTTAGGCTCTGTTCTCATCTGTTTGGCTCTGTCTCACTTTGTTCGACTCTGTTTGGCTCTATTACGTTATGTTTTACTCTGTTTGGCTCTCTTTGGCTCTGTTTCACTCTGATTTGCTCTGTTTAGCTCTGTTTGACTCTATTTGGCACTTATTGCTCTGTTTGGCTCTGTTCTCATCTGTCTGTCTCTGTTTGCCTCTGTTCTGCTCTTTCTGGCTCTCTTGTGCTCTGTTGGCTCTGTTTGGCTCTGGTGGCTATGTTCTACTCTGTTTGGCTCTGTTTCACTCTGTTCAAATCTGTTTGGCTCTATTAGGCTATGTTTTGCTCTGTTTGCTCCTGTTTTGCTCTGTTTGGCTCTGTTTGGTTCTGTTCTCTCTGTTTGGCTCTGTTTGGCACTGTTTTGCTCTGTTTGGCTCTGTTCTCATCTGTTTGGCTCTGTTTGAGTCAGTTTGGCACTGCTTTTGCTCTGTTAAGCACTGTTCTCATCTGTTTGGCTCTGTTTGCTTCTGTTCTGCTCTTTCTGGCTCTCTTGTGCTCTGTTGGTTCTGTTTGGCTCTGGTGGCTATGTTTTGCTCTGTTTGGCTCTGATTTGCTCTGTTTGGATCTGTTTTGCTCTGTTTGGCTCTGTTTTGTTCCATTTTGCTCTGTTTGGCTCTGTCTGACTCTGTTTGGCACTGTTGTGCTCTGTTTGGCTCTGTTCTCCTCTTTTTGGCCCTGTTTGCCTCTGTTCTGCTCTTTCTGGCTCTCTTGTGCTCTGTTTGGCACTTGGGGCTATGTTTTGCTCTGTTTGGCTCTGTGGTGCTCTGATTGGCTCTGTTTGGCTCTCTTTGCCTATGTTTTGCTTTGTTCTGCTCCGTTTGCTCTGTTTTGCTCTGTTGTGCTCTGTTTGTCTCTGTTTGGCTCTGTCTTGCTTTGTTTGGCTCTGTTTTGCTCTGTTTGCTCCTGTTTTGCACTGCTTGGCTCTGTTTGGTTCTGTTCTGCTCCGTTTGGCTCTGTTTGGCACTGCTTTGCTCTGTTTGGCTCTGTTCTCATCTGTTTGAGTCTGTTTGAGTCTGTTAGGCACTGCTTTTCTCTGTTTGGCTCTGTTCTCATCTGTTTGGCTCTGTCTCACTTTGTTCGACGCTGTTTGGCCCTATTACGCAATGTTTTGCTCTGTTTGGCTCTCTTTGGCTCTGTTTTCACTCTGTTTTGCTCTGTTTAGCTCTGTTTGACTCTATTTGGCACTGCTTTGCTCTGTTTGGCTCTGTTCTCATCTGTCTGTCTCTGTTTGTCTCTGTTCTGCTCTTTCTGGCTCTCTTGTGCTCTGTTGGCTCTGTTTGGCTCTGGTGGCTATGTTCTACTCTGTTTGGCTCTGTTTCACTCTGTTCAAATCTGCTTGGCTCTATTAGGCTATGTTTTGCTCTGTTTGGTTCTCTTTCGCTCTGTTACCCTCTGTTTCGCTCTGTTCGACTCTGTTTGGCTCTGTTTGACTCTGTTTGGCACTGTTGTGCTCTGTTTGGCTCTGTTCTCCTCCGTTTGGCCCTGTTTGCCTCTGTCATGCTCTTTCTGTCTCTCTTTTGCTCTGTTGGCTCTGTTTGGCTCTGGTGGCTCTGTTTTGCTCTGTTTGGATCTGTTTTGCTCTGTTTGGCTCTGTTTTGCTCTGTTTGCTCCTGTTTTGCTCTGTTTGGCTCTCTTTGGTTCTCTTCTCTCTGTTTGGCTCTGTTTGGCACTGTTTTGCTCTATTTGGCTCTGTTCTCATCTGTTTGGCTCTGTTTGAGTCTGTTTGGCACTGCTTTGCTCTGTTAGGCTCTGTTCTCATCTGTTTGGCTCTGTCTGACTCTGTTTGGCACTGTTGTGCTCTGTTTGGCTCTGTTCTCCTCTTTTTGGCCCTGTTTGCCTCTGTTCTGCTCTTTCTGGCTCTCTTGTGCTCTGTTTGGCACTTGGGGCTATGTTTTGCTCTGTTTTGCTCTTTGGTGCTCTGATTGGCTCTGTTTGGCTCTCTTTGCCTATGTTTTGCTTTGTTCTGCTCCGTTTGCTCTGTTTTGCTCTGTTGTGCTCTGTTTGTCTCTGTTTGGCTCTGTCTTGCTTTGTTTGGCTCTGTTTTGCTCTGTTTGCTCCTGTTTTGCACTGCTTGGCTCTGTTTGGTTCTGTTCTGCTCCGTTTGGCTCTGTTTGGCACTGCTTTGCTCTGTTTGGCTCTGTTCTCATCTGTTTGAGTCTGTTTGAGTCTGTTAGGCACTGCTTTTCTCTGTTTGGCTCTGTTCTCATCTGTTTGGCTCTGTCTCACTTTGTTCGACGCTGTTTGGCCCTATTACGCAATGTTTTGCTCTGTTTGGCTCTCTTTGGCTCTGTTTCACTCTGTTTTGCTCTGTTTAGCTCTGTTTGACTCTATTTGGCACTGCTTTGCTCTGTTTGGCTCTGTTCTCATCTGTCTGTCTCTGTTTGCCTCTGTTCTGCTCTTTCTGGCTCTCTTGTGCTCTGTTGGCTCTGTTTGGCTCTGGTGGCTATGTTCTACTCTGTTTGGCTCTGTTTCACTCTGTTCAAATCTGCTTGGCTCTATTAGGCTATGTTTTGCTCTGTTTGGTTCTCTTTCGCTCTGTTACCCTCTGTTTCGCTCTGTTCGACTCTGTTTGGCTCTGTTTGACTCTGTTTGGCACTGTTGTGCTCTGTTTGGCTCTGTTTCTCCTCCGTTTGGCCCTGTTTGCCTCTGTCATGCTCTTTCTGTCTCTCTTTTGCTCTGTTGGCTCTGTTTGGCTCTGGTGGCTCTGTTTTGCTCTGTTTGGATCTGTTTTGCTCTGTTTGGCTCCGTTTTGCTCTGTTTGCTCCTGTTTTGCTCTGTTTGGCTCTGTTTGGTTCTGTTCTCTGTGTTTGGCTCTGTTTGGCACTGTTTTGCTCTGTTTGGCTCTGTTCTCATCTGTTTGGCTCTGTTTGAGTCTGTTTGGCACTGCTTTGCTCTGTTAGGCTCTGTTCCCATCTGTTTGGCTCTGTCTGACTCTGTTTGGCACTGTTGTGCTCTGTTTGGCTCTGTTCTCCTCTTTTTGCCCCTGTTTGCCTCTGTTCTGCTCTTTCTGGCTCTCTTGTGCTCTGTTTGGCACTTGGGGCTATGTTTTGCTCTGTTTGGCTCTGTGGTGCTCTGATTGGCTCTGTTTGGCTCTCTTTGCCTATGTTTTGCTTTGTTCTGCTCCGTTTGCTCTCTTTTGCTCTGTTGGCTCTGGTGGCTATGTTTTGCTCTGATTGGCTTTGTTTGGCTTTGTTTGGATATCTTTTGCTCTGTTTTGCTCAGTTGACTCTGTTTGTCTCTGTTTGGCTCTGTCTTGCTCTGTTTGGCTCTATTGTGCTCTGGCTGTTTTTGGCTATGTTTTGTTCTGTTTGGCTCTGTTGTCCTTTGTTTGGCTCTGTTCCACTCTGTTTGGCTCTGCTTGCCTCTGTTGGGATCTGTCTGGCTCCGTTGTGCTCTGTTTGGCTCTGTTTGGATATGTTTTGCTTTGTTTGACTCTGTTTTGCTCTGTTTGCTCCTGTTTTGCTCTGTTTGGTTCTGTTCTGCTCTGTTTGGCTCTGTTCTGCTCTCTATGGCTCTGTTTTGCTCTGTTTCGCTCCGTTGTGCTCTTTTCTCCTCTGTTTGATTCTGTTTGGCTATGTTTTGCATTGTTTGGCTCTGGTTGTTTCTGTTATGCTCTGTTTGGCTCTGCTTGTCTCAGTTTTGACATGTTTGGTTCTTTTTGGTTCTGTTGTGCTCTGTTTGGTTCTGTTTGACTCTGTTTGGCACTGTTGTACTCTGTTTGGCTCTGTTTTCCTCTGTTTGGCCCTGTTTGCCTCTGTTCTGCTCTTTCTGGCTCTCTTGTGCTCTGTTGGCCGTTTGGCTCTGGTGGCTATGTTTAGCTCTGTTTTGCTCTGTTTGGCTCTGTCGTGCTCTGTTTGCATCTGTTTGGTTCCGTTTTGCTCTGTTCTCATCTGTCTGACTCTGTTTGGCACTGTTGTGCTCTGTTTGGCTCTGTTCTCCTCTGTTTGGCCCTGTTTGACTCTGTTCTGCTCTTTTTGGCTCTCTTGTGCTCTGTTGGGTCTGTTTGGCACTGGTGGCTATGTTTTGATCTGTTTGGCTCTGTTTGGCTCTGTGGTGCTCTGATTGGCTCTGTTTGGCTCTCTTTGGCTATGTTTTGCTTTGTTTGGCTCCGTTTACTCTGTTTTGCTCTGTTGTGCTCTGTTTGTCTCTGTTTGGAACTATCTTGCTTTGTTTGGCTCTGTTTTGCTCTGTTTGCTCCTGTTTTGCTCTGTTTGGCTCTGTTTGGTTCTGTTGTGCTCTGTTTGGCTCTGTTTGGCACTGCTTTGCTCTGTTTTGCTCTGTTCTCATCTGTATGACTTTGTCTCTGTTTGGCACTGCTTTGCTCTGTTTGGCTCTGTTCTCGTCTGTTTGGCTCTGTTTGCTTCTGTTCTGCTCTTTCTGGCTCTCTTGTGATCTGTTGGCTCTAGTGGCTATGTTTTGCTCTGTTTGGCTCTGATTTGCTCTGTTTGGATCTGTTTTGCTCTGTTTGGCTCTGTTTGGTTCCATTTTGCTCTGTTTGGCTCTGTCTGACTCTGTTTGGCACTGTTGTGCTCTGTTTGGCTCTGTTCTCCTCTTTTTGGCCCTGTTTGCCTCTGTTCTGCTCTTTCTGGCTCTCTTGTGCTCTGTTGGCTCTGTTTGGCACTGGTGGCTATGTTTTGCTCTGTTTGGCTCTGTGGTGCTCTGATTGGCTCTGTTTGGCTCTCTTTGCCTATGTTTTGCTTTGTTCTGCTCCGTTTGCTCTGATTTGCTCTGTTGTGCTCTGTTTGTCTCTGTTTGGCTCTGTCTTGCTTTTTTTGGCTCTGTTTTGCTCTGGTGGCTATGTTCTACTCTGTGTGGCTCTGTTTCACTCTGTTCAACTCTGTTTGGCTCTATTAGGCTATGTTTTGCTCTGTTTGGTTCTCTTTCGCTCTGTTACCCTCTGTTTCGCTCTGTTCGACTCTGTTTGGCTCTGTTTGGCACTGTTGTGCTCTGTTTGGCTCTGTTCTCCTCCGTTTGGCCCTGTTTGCCTCTGTCATGCTCTTTCTGTCTCTCTTTTGCTCTGTTGGCTCTGTTTGGCTCTGGTGGCTCTGTTTTGCTCTGTTTGGATCTGTTTTGCTCTGTTTGCATCTGTTTGGTTCCGTTTTGCTCTGTTTGGCTCTGTCTGACTCTGTTTGGCACTGTTGTGCTCTGTTTGGCTCTGTTCTCCTCTGTTTGGCCCTGTTTGCCTCTGTTCTGCTCTTTTTGGCTCTCTTGTGCTCTGTTGGCTCTGTTTGGCACTGGTGGCTATGTTTTGCTCTGTTTTGCTCTGTTTGGCTCTGTGGTGCTCTGATTGGCTCTGTTTGGCTCTCTTTGGCTATGTTTTGCTTTGTTTGGCTCCGTTTACTCTGTTTTGCTCTGTTGTGCTCTGTTTGTCACTGTTTGGCTCTGTCTTGCTTTGTTTGGCTCTGTTTTGCTCTGTTTGCTCCTGTTTTGCTCTGTTTGGCTCTGTTTGGTTCTCTTCTCTCTGTTTGGCTCTGTTTGGCACTGTTTTGCTCTGTTTTGCTCTGTTCTCATCTGTTTGGCTCTGTTTGAGTCTGTTTGCCACTGCTTTGCTCTCTTAGGCTCTGTTCTCATCTGTTTGGCTCTGTCTCACTTTGTTCGACTCTGTTTGGCTCTATTACGTTATGTTTTACTCTGTTTGGCTCTCTTTGGCTCTGTTTCACTCTGTTTTGCTCTGTTTAGCTCTGTTTGACTCTATTTGGCACTGCTTTGCTCTGTTTGGCTCTGTTCTCATCTGTCTGTCTCTGTTTGCCTCTGTTCTGCTCTTTCTGGCTCTCTTGTGCTCTGTTGGCTCTGTTTGGCTCTGGTGGCTATGTTCTACTCTGTTTGGCTCTGTTTCACTCTGTTCAAATCTGTTTGGCTCTATTAGGCTATGTTTTGCTCTGTTTGCTCCTGTTTTGCTCTGTTTGGCTCTGTTTGGTTCTGTTCTCTCTGTTTGGCTCTGTTTGGCACTGTTTTGCTCTGTTTGGCTCTGTTCTCATCTGTTTGGCTCTGTTTGAGTCAGTTTGGCACTGCTTTGCTCTGTTAAGCTCTGTTCTCATCTGTTTGGCTCTGTTTGCTTCTGTTCTGCTCTTTCTGGCTCTCTTGTGCTCTGTTGGTTCTGTTTCGCTCTGGTGGCTATGTTTTGCTCTGTTTGGCTCTGATTTGCTCTGTTTGGATCTGTTTTGCTCTGTTTGGCTCTGTTTTGTTCCATTTTGCTCTGTTTGCCTCTGTTCTGCTCTTTCTGGATCTCTTGTGCTCTGTTTGGCACTTGGGGCTATGTTTTGCTCTGTTTGGCTCTGTGGTGCTCTGATTGGCTCTGTTTGGCTCTCTTTGCCTATGTTTTGCTTTGTTCTGCTACGTTTGCTCTGTTTTTCTCTGTTGTGCTCTGTTTGTCTCTGTTTGGCTCTGTCTTGCTTTGTTTGGCTCTGTTTTGCTCTGTTTGCTCCTGTTTTGCACTGCTTGGCTCTGTTTGGTTCTTTTCTGCTCCGTTTGGCTCTGTTTGGCACTGCTTTGCTCTGTTTGGCTCTGTTCTCATCTGTTTGAGTCTGTTTGAGTCTGTTAGGCACTGCTTTTCTCTGTTTGGCTCTGTTCTCATCTGTTTGGCTCTGTCTCACTTTGTTCGACGCTGTTTGGCCCTATTACGCAATGTTTTGCTCTGTTTGGCTCTCTTTGGCTCTGTTTCACTCTGTTTTGCTCTGTTTAGCTCTGTTTGACTCTATTTGGCACTGCTTTGCTCTGTTTGGCTCTGTTCTCATCTGTCTGTCTCTGTTTGCCTCTGTTCTGCTCTTTCTGGCTCTCTTGTGCTCTGTTGGCTCTGTTTGGCTCTGGTGGCTATGTTCTACTCTGTTTGGCTCTGTTTCACTCTGTTCAAATCTGCTTGGCTCTATTAGGCTATGTTTTGCTCTGTTTGGTTCTCTTTCGCTCTGTTACCCTTTGTTTCGCTCTGTTCGACCCTGTTTGGCTCTGTTTGATTCTGTTTGGCACTGTTGTGCTCTGTTTGGCTCTGTTCTCCTCCGTTTGGCCCTGTTTGCCTCTGTCATGCTCTTTCTGTCTCTCTTTTGCTCTGTTGGCTCTGTTTGGCTCTGTTTGGCACTGTTTTGCTCTGTTTGGCTCTGTTCTCATCTGTCTGGCTCTGTTCTCATCTGTTTGGCACTGCTTTGCTCTGTTAGGCTCTGTTCTCATCTGTTTGGCTCTGTCTCACTTTGTTCGACTCTGTTTGGCTCTATTACGCTATGTTTTGCTCTGTTTGGCTCTCTTTGGCTCTGTTTCACTCTGTTTTGCTCTGTTTAGCTCTGTTTAACTCTGTTTGGCTCTATTAGGCTATGGTTTGCTCTGTTTGGTTCTCTTTCGCTCTGTTACTCTCTGTTTCGCTCTGTTTGACTCTGTTTGGCTCTGTTTGGCACTGTTGTTCTCTGTTTGGCTCTGTTCTCCTCTGTTTGGCCCTGTTTGCCTCTGTCATGCTCTTTCTGTCTCTCTTTTGCTCTGTTGGCTCTGGTGGCTATGTTTTGCTCTGATTGGCTTTGTTTGGCTTTGTCTGGATATCTTTTGCTCTGTTTTGCTCAGTTGACTCTGTTTGTCTCTGTTTGGCTCTGTCTTGCTCTGTTTGGCTCTATTGTGCTCTGGCTGTTTTTGGCTATGTTTTGTTCTGTTTGGCTCTGTTGTCCTTTGTTTGGCTCTGTTCTACTCTGTTTGGCTCCGCTTGCCTCTGTTGGGATCTGTCTGGCTCCGTTGTGCTCTGTTTGGCTCTGTTTGGATATGTTTTGCTTTGTTTGACTCTGTTTTGCTCTGTTTGCTCCTGTTTTGCTCTGTTTGGTTCTGTTCTGCTCTGTTTGGCTCTGTTCTGCTCTCTATGGCTCTGTTTTGCTCTGTTTCACTCCGTTGTGCTCTTTTCTCCTCTGTTTGATTCTGTTTGGCTATGTTTTGCATTGTTTGGCTCTGGTTGTTTCTGTTATGCTCTGTTTGGCTCTGCTTGTCTCAGTTTTGACATGTTTGGTTCTTTTTGGTTCTGTTGTGCTCTGTTTGGTTCTGTTTGACTCTGTTTGGCACTGTTGTACTCTGTTTGGCTCTGTTTTCCTCTGTTTGGCCCTGTTTGCCTCTGTTCTGCTCTTTCTGGCTCTCTTGTGCTCTGTTGGCCGTTTGGCTCTGGTGGCTATGTTTTGCTCTGTTTTGCTCTGTTTGGCTCTGTCGTGCTCTGTTTGCATCTGTTTGGCTATGGTTTGCTTTATGTGGCACTTTTTGCTCTGTTTGCTCCTGTTTAGCTCAGTTGACTCTGTTTGTCTCTGTTTGGCTCTGTCTTGCTCTCCTGTGCTCTGTTGTCCTCTGTTTGGCTCTGTTTAGCTCTGTATTGTTCTGATTTGCTCTATTGGCTTCTGTTTGGCTCTGTACCGCTCTGTTTGCCTCCGCTTGCATCTCTTGGGCTATGACGTTGTCTGTTGTGCTCTGTTTGGCTCTGTTTGGATATGTTTCGCTTTGTTTGGCTCTGTTTTGCTCTGTTTGCTCCTGTTTTGCTCTGTTTGTCTCTGTTTGGTTCTGTTCTGCTCTGTTTGGCTCTGCTTGTCTCAGCCTGGCAATGTTTGGCTCTTTTTGGCTCTGCTCTGCTCTGTTTGGCTCTGTTTGACTCTGTTTGGCACTCTTGTGCTCTGCTTGGCTCTGTTCACCTGTGTTTGGCTCTGTTTAGCTCTGTTTGACTCTGTTTAGCTCTGTTTTGCTCTGTTCGCCTCTGTTCTCCTCTGTCTGGCTCTGTCTGCCTCCGTTGTGCTCTGTCTGGCTCTGCTGAGCTCTATCTGGCTCTGTTTGGCTATGCTTGGCTATGTTTTGCTTTGATTGGCTCTGTTTTGCTCTGTTTGCTGCTGTTTTGCTCTGTTCTCCTCTCTATGGCTCTGTTTTGCTTTGTTTGGCTCTGTCTGAATCTTTTTGGCACTGTTGTTCTCTGTTTGGCTCTGTTCTCATCTGTATGGCTCTGTTTGAGTCTGTTCTGCTCTTTCTGGCTCTCTTGTGCTCTGTTGGCTCTGTTTGGCTCTGGTGGCTATGTTTTGCTCTGTTTGGTTCTGATTTGCTCTGTTTGGATCTGTTTTGCTCTGTTTGGCTCTGTTTGGTTCCATTTTGCTCTGTTTGGCTCTGACTGACTCTGTTTGGCACTGTTGTGCTCTGTTTGGCTCTGTTCTCCTCTTTTTGGCCCTGTTTGCCTCTGTTCTGCTCTTTCTGGCTCTCTTGTGCTCTGTTGGCTCTGTTTGGCACTGGTGGCTATGTTTTGCTCTGTTTGGCTCTGTGGTGCTCTGATTGGCTCTGTTTGGCTCTCTTTGCCTATGTTTTGCTTTGTTCTGCTCCGTTTGCTCTGTTTTGCTCTGTGGTGCTCTGTTTGTCTCTGTTTGGCTCTGTCTTGCTTTGTTTGGCTCTGTTTTGCTCTGTTTGCTCCTGTTTTGCACTGCTTGGCTCTGTTTGGTTCTGTTCTGCTCCGTTTGGCTCTGTTTGGCACTGCTTTGCTCTGTTTGGCTCTGTTCTCATCTGTTTGAGTCTGTTTGAGTCTGTTAGGCACTGCTTTTCTCTGTTTGGCTCTGTTCTCATCTGTTTGGCTCTGTCTCACTTTGTTCGACGCTGTTTGGCCCTATTACGCAATGTTTTGCTCTGTTTGGCTCTCTTTGGCTCTGTTTCACTCTGTTTTGCTCTGTTTAGCTCTGTTTGACTCTATTTGGCACTGCTTTGCTCTGTTTGGCTCTGTTCTCATCTGTCTGTCTCTGTTTGCCTCTGTTCTGCTCTTTCTGGCTCTCTTGTGCTCTGTTGGCTCTGTTTGGCTCTGGTGGCTATGTTCTACTCTGTTTGGCTCTGTTTCACTCTGTTCAAATCTGCTTGGCTCTATTAGGCTATGTTTTGCTCTGTTTGGTTCTCTTTCGCTCTGTTACCCTCTGTTTCGCTCTGTTCGACTCTGTTTGGCTCTGTTTGACTCTGTTTGGCACTGTTGTGCTCTGTTTGGCTCTGTTCTCCTCCGTTTGGCCCTGTTTGCCTCTGTCATGCTCTTTCTGTCTCTCTTTTGCTCTGTTGGCTCTGTTTGTCTCTGGTGGCTCTGTTTTGCTCTGTTTGGATCTGTTTTGCTCTGTTTGGCTCTGTTTTGCTCTGTTTGCTCCTGTTTTGCTCTGTTTGCATCTGTTTGGTTCTGTTCTCTGTGTTTGGCTCTGTTTGGCACTGTTTTGCTCTGTTTGGCTCTGTTCTCATCTGTTTGGCTCTGTTTGAGTCTGTTTGGCACTGCTTTGCTCTGTTAGGCTCTGTTCTCATCTGTTTGGCTCTGTCTCACTTTGTTCGACTCTGTTTGGCTCTATTACGCTATGTTTTGCTCTGTTTGGCTCTCTTTGGCTCTGTTTCACTCTCTTTTGCTCTGTTTAGCTCTGTTTAACTCTGTTTGGCTCTATTAGGCTATGTTTTGCTCTGTTTGGTTCTCTTTCGCTCTGTTACTCTCTGTTTCGCTCTGTTTGACTCTGTTTGGCTCTGTTTGGCACTGTTGTTCTCTGTTTGGCTCTGTTCTCCTCTGTTTGGCCCTGTTTGCCTCTGTCATGCTCTTTCTGTCTCTCTTTTGCTCTGTTGGCTCTGGTGGCTATGTTTTGCTCTGATTGGCTTTGTTTGGCTTTGTCTGGATATCTTTTGCTCTGTTTTGCTCAGTTGACTCTGTTTGTCTCTGTTTGGCTCTGTCTTGCTCTGTTTGGCTCTATTGTGCTCTGGCTGTTTTTGGCTATGTTTTGTTCTGTTTGGCTCTGTTGTCCTTTGTTTGGCTCTGTTCTACTCTGTTTGGCTCCGCTTGCCTCTGTTGGGATCTGTCTGGCTCCGTTGTGCTCTGTTTGGCTCTGTTTGGATATGTTTTGCTTTGTTTGACTCTGTTTTGCTCTGTTTGCTCCTGTTTTGCTCTGTTTGGTTCTGTTCTGCTCTGTTTGGCTCTGTTCTGCTCTCTATGGCTCTGTTTTGCTCTGTTTCACTCCGTTGTGCTCTTTTCTCCTCTGTTTGATTCTGTTTGGCTATGTTTTGCATTGTTTGGCTCTGGTTGTTTCTGTTATGCTCTGTTTGGCTCTGCTTGTCTCAGTTTTGACATGTTTGGTTCTTTTTGGTTCTGTTGTGCTCTGTTTGGTTCTGTTTGACTCTGTTTGGCACTGTTGTACTCTGTTTGGCTCTGTTTTCCTCTGTTTGGCCCTGTTTGCCTCTGTTCTGCTCTTTCTGGCTCTCTTGTGCTCTGTTGGCCGTTTGGCTCTGGTGGCTATGTTTTGCTCTGTTTTGCTCTGTTTGGCTCTGTCGTGCTCTGTTTGCATCTGTTTGGCTATGGTTTGCTTTATGTGGCACTTTTTGCTCTGTTTGCTCCTGTTTAGCTCAGTTGACTCTGTTTGTCTCTGTTTGGCTCTGTCTTGCTCTCCTGTGCTCTGTTGTCCTCTGTTTGGCTCTGTTTAGCTCTGTATTGTTCTGATTTGCTCTATTGGCTTCTGTTTGGCTCTGTACCGCTCTGTTTGCCTCCGCTTGCATCTCTTGGGCTATGACGTTGTCTGTTGTGCTCTGTTTGGCTCTGTTTGGATATGTTTCGCTTTGTTTGGCTCTGTTTTGCTCTGTTTGCTCCTGTTTTGCTCTGTTTGTCTCTGTTTGGTTCTGTTCTGCTCTGTTTGGCTCTGCTTGTCTCAGCCTGGCAATGTTTGGCTCTTTTTGGCTCTGCTCTGCTCTGTTTGGCTCTGTTTGACTCTGTTTGGCACTCTTGTGCTCTGCTTGGCTCTGTTCACCTGTGTTTGGCTCTGTTTAGCTCTGTTTGACTCTGTTTAGCTCTGTTTTGCTCTGTTCGCCTCTGTTCTCCTCTGTCTGGCTCTGTCTGCCTCCGTTGTGCTCTGTCTGGCTCTGCTGAGCTCTATCTGGCTCTGTTTGGCTATGCTTGGCTATGTTTTGCTTTGATTGGCTCTGTTTTGCTCTGTTTGCTGCTGTTTTGCTCTGTTCTCCTCTCTATGGCTCTGTTTTGCTTTGTTTGGCTCTGTCTGAATCTTTTTGGCACTGTTGTTCTCTGTTTGGCTCTGTTCTCATCTGTATGGCTCTGTTTGAGTCTGTTCTGCTCTTTCTGGCTCTCTTGTGCTCTGTTGGCTCTGTTTGGCTCTGGTGGCTATGTTTTGCTCTGTTTGGCTCTGTGGTGCTCTGATTGGCTCTGTTTGGCTCTCTTTGCCTATGTTTTGCTTTGTTCTGCTCCGTTTGCTCTGTTTTGCTCTGTGGTGCTCTGTTGCCTCTGTTTGGCTCTGTCTTGCTTTGTTTGGCTCTGTTTTGCTCTGTTTGCTCCTGTTTTGCACTGCTTGGCTCTGTTTGGTTCTTTTCTGCTCCGTTTGGCTCTGTTTGGCACTGCTTTGCTCTGTTTGGCTCTGTTCTCATCTGTTTGAGTCTGTTTGAGTCTGTTAGGCACTGCTTTTCTCTGTTTGGCTCTGTTCTCATCTGTTTGGCTCTGTCTCACTTTGTTCGACGCTGTTTGGCCCTATTACGCAATGTTTTGCTCTGTTTGGCTCTCTTTGGCTCTGTTTCACTCTGTTTTGCTCTGTTTAGCTCTGTTTGACTCTATTTGGCACTGCTTTGCTCTGTTTGGCTCTGTTCTCATCTGTCTGTCTCTGTTTGCCTCTGTCATGCTCTTTCTGTCTCTCTTTTGCTCTGTTGGCTCTGTTTGGCTCTGGTGGCTCTGTTTTGCTCTGTGTGGATCTGTTTTGCTCTGTTTGGCTCTGCTTTGCTCTGTTTGGATCTGTTTTGCTCTGTTTGCATCTGTTTGGTTCCGTTTTGCTCTGTTTGGCTCTGTCTGACTCTGTTTGGCACTGTTGTGCTCTGTTTGGCTCTGTTCTCCTCTGTTTGGCCCTGTTTGCCTCAGTTCTGCTCTTTTTGGCTCTCTTGTGCTCTGTTGGCTCTGTTTGGCACTGGTGGCTATGTTTTGCTCTGTTTGGCTCTGTTTGGCTCTGTGGTGCTCTGATTGGCTCTGTTTGACTCTCTTTGGCTATGTTTTGCTTTGTTTGGCTCCGTTTACTCTGTTTTGCTCTGTTGTGCTCTGTTTGTCTCTGTTTGGCTCTGTCTTGCTTTGTTTGGCTCTGTTTTGCTCTGTTTGCTCCTGTTTTGCTCTGTTTGGCTCTGTTTGGTTCTGTTCTCTCTGTTCGGCTCTGTTTGGCACTGTTTTGCTCTGTTTGGCTCTGTGCTCATCTGTTTGGCTCTGTTTGAGTCAGTTTGGCACTGCTTTGCTCTGTTAGGCTCTGTTCTCATCTGTCTGTCTCTGTTTGCCTCTGTTCTGCTCTTTCTGGCTCTCTTGTGCTCTATTGCCTCTGTTTGGCTCTGGTGGCTATGTTCTACTCTGTTTGGCTCTGTTTCACTCTGTTCAAATCTGTTTGGCTCTATTAGGCTATGTTTTGCTCTGTTTGGTTCTCTTTCGCTCTGTTACCCTCTGTTTCGCTCTGTTCGACTCTGTTTGGCTCTGTTTGACTCTGTTTGGCACTGTTGTGCTCTGTTTGGCTCTGTTCTCCTCTGTTTGGCCCTGTTTGCCTCTGTTCTGCTCTTTTTGGCTCTCTTGTGCTCTGTTGGCTCTGTTTGGCACTGGTGGCTATGTTTTGCTCTGTTTTGCTCTGTTTGGCTCTGTGGTGCTCTGATTGGCTCTGTTTGGCTCTCTTTGGCTATGTTTTGCTTTGTTTGGCTCCGTTTACTCTGTTTTGCTCTGTTGTGCTCTGTTTGTCTCTGTTTGGCTCTGTCTTGCTTTGTTTGGCTCTGTTTTGCTCTGTTTGCTCCTGTTTTGCTCTGTTTGGCTCTGTTTGGTTCTCTTCTCTCTGTTTGGCTCTGTTTGGCACTGTTTTGCTCTGTTAGGCTCTGTTCTCATCTGTTTGGCTCTGTTTGAGTCTGTTTGCCACTGCTTTGCTCTGTTAGGCTCTGTTCTCATCTGTTTGGCTCTGTCTCACTTTGTTCGACTCTGTTTGGCTCTATTACGTTATGTTTTACTCTGCTTGGCTCTCTTTGGCTCTGTTTTGCTCTGTTTAGCTCTGTTTGACTCTATTTGGCACTGCTTTGCTCTGTTTGGCTCTGTTCTCATCTGTCTCTGTTTGCCTCTGTTCTGCTCTTTCTGGCTCTCTTGTGCTCTGTTGGCTCTGTTTGGCTCTGGTGGCTTTGTTCTACTCTGGCTCTGTTTCACTCTGTTCAAATCTGTTTGGCTCTATTAGGCTATGTTTTGCTCTGTTTGCTCCTGTTTTGCTCTGTTTGGCTCTGTTTGGTTCTGTTCTCTCTGTTTGGCTCTGTTTGGCACTGTTTTGCTCTGTTTGGCTCTGTTCTCATCTGTCTGGCTCTGTTTGAGTCAGTTTGGCACTGCTTTGCTCTGTTAAGCTCTGTTCTCATCTGTTTGGCTCTGTTTGCTTCTGTTCTGCTCTTTCTGGCTCTCTTGTGCTCTGTTGGTTCTGTTTGGCTCTGGTGGCTATGTTTTGCTCTGTTTGGCTCTGATTTGCTCTGTTTGGATCTGTTTTGCTCTGTTTGGCTCTGTTTGGTTCCATTTTGCTCTGTTTGGCTCTGTCTGACTCTGTTTGGCACTGTTGTGCTCTGTTTGGCTCTGTTCTCCTCTTTTTGGCCCTGTTTGCCTCTGTTCTGCTCTTTCTGGCTCTCTTGTGCTCTGTTTGGCACTTGTGGCTATGTTTTGCTCTGTTTGGCTCTGTGGTGCTCTGATTGGCTCTGTTTGGCTCTCTTTGCCTATGTTTTGCTTTGTTCTGCTCCATTTCCTCTGTTTTGCTCTGTTGTGCTCTGTTTGTCTCTGTTTGGCTCTGTCTTGCTTTGTTTGGCTCTGTTTTGCTCTGTTTGCTCCTGTTTTGCACTGCTTGGCTCTGTTTGGTTCTGTTCTGCTCCGTTTGGCTCTGTTTGGCACTGCTTTGCTCTGTTTGGCTCTGTTCTCATCTGTTTGAGTCTGTTTGAGTCTGTTAGGCACTGCTTTTCTCTGTTTGGCTCTGTTCTCATCTGTTTGGCTCTGTCTCACTTTGTTCAACGCTGTTTGGCTCTATTACGCAATGTTTTGCTCTGTTTGGCTCTCTTTGGCTCTGTTTCACTCTGTTTTGCTCTGTTTAGCTCTGTTTGACTCTATTTGGCACTGCTTTGCTCTGTTTGGCTCTGTTCTCATCTGTCTGTCTCTGTTTGCCTCTGTTCTGCTCTTTCTGGCTCTCTTGTGCTCTGTTGGCTCTGTTTGGCTCTGGTGGCTATGTTCTACTCTGTTTGGCTCTGTTTCACTCTGTTCAAATCTGCTTGGCTCTATTAGGCTATGTTTTGCTCTGTTTGGTTCTCTTTCGCTCTGTTACCCTCTGTTTCGCTCTGTTCGTCTCTGTTTGGCTCTGCTTGACTCTGTTTGGCACTGTTGTTCTCTGTTTGGCTCTGTTCTCCTCCGTTTGGCCCTGTTTGCCTCTGTCATGCTCTTTCTGTCTCTCTTTTGCTCTGTTGGCTCTGTTTGGCTCTGGTGGCTCTGTTTTGCTCTGTTTGGATCTGTTTTGCTCTGTTTGGATCTATTTTGCTCTGTTTGCATCTGTTTGGTTCCGTTTTGCTCTGTTTGGCTCTGTCTGACTCTGTTTGGCACTGTTGTGCTCTGTTTGGCTCTGTTCTCCTCTGTTTGGCCCTGTTTGCTTCTGTTCTGCACTTTTTGGCTCTCTTGTGCTCTGTTGGCTCTGTTTGGCACTGGTGGCTATGTTTTGCTCTGTTTGGCTCTGTTTGGATCTGTGGTGCTCTGCTTGGCTCTGTTTGGCTCTCTTTGACTATGTTTTGCTTTGTTTGGCTCCGTTTACTCTGTTTTGCTCTGTTGTGCTCTGTTTGTCTCTGTTTGGCTCTGTCTTGCTTTGTTTGGCTCTGTTTTGCTCTGTTTGCTCCTGTTTTGCTCTGTTTGGCTCTGTTTGGTTCTGTTCTCTCTGTTTGGCTCTGTTTGGCACTGTTTTGCTCTGTTTGGCTCTGTTCTCATCTGTTTGGCTCTGTTTGAGTCTGTCTGCCACTGCTTTGCTCTGTTAGGCTCTGTTCTCATCTGTTTGGCTCTGTCTCACTTTGTTCGACTCTGTTTGGCTCTATTACGCTATGTTTTGCTCTGTTTGGCTCTCTTTGGCTCTGTTTCACTCTGTTTTGCTCTGTTTAGCTCTGTTTGAATCTATTTGGCACTGCTTTGCTCTGTTTGGCTCTCTTCTCCTCCGTTTGGCCCTGTTTGCCTCTGTCATGCTTTTTCTGTCTTTCTTTTGCTCTGTTGGCTCTGTTTGGCTCTGGTGGCTCTGTTTTGCTCTGTGTGGATCTGTTTTGCTCTGTTTGGCTCTGCTCTGCTCTGTTTGGATCTGTTTTGCTCTGTTTGCATCTGTTTGGTTCCGTTTTGCTCTGTTTGGCTCTGTCTGACTCTGTTTGGCACTGTTGTGCTCTGTTTGGCTCTGTTCTCCTCTGTTTGGCCCTGTTTGCCTCTGTTCTGCTCTTTTTGGCTCTCTTGTGCTCTGTTGGCTCTGTTTGGCACTGGTGGCTATGTTTTGCTCTGTTTGGCTCTGTTTGGCTCTGTGGTGCTCTGATTGGCTCTGTTTGACTCTCTTTGGCTATGTTTTGCTTTGTTTGGCTCCGTTTACTCTGTTTTGCTCTGCTGTGCTCTGTTTGTCTCTGTTTGGCTCTGTCTTGCTTTGTTTGGCTCTGTTTTGCTCTGTTTGCTCCTGTTTTGCTCTGTTTGGCTCTGTTTGGTTCTGTTCTCTCTGTTTGGCTCTGTTTGGCACTGTTTTGCTCTGTATGGCTCTGTTCTCATCTGTTTGGCTCTGTTTGAGTCAGTTTGGCACTGCTTTGCTCTGTTAGGCTCTGTTCTCATCTGTCTGTCTCTGTTTGCCTCTGTTCTGCTCTTTCTGGCTCTTTTGTGCTCTATTGGCTCTGTTTGGCTCTGGTGGCTATGTTCTACTCTGTTTGGCTCTGTTTCACTCTGTTCAAATCTGTTTGGCTCTATTAGGCTATGTTTTGCTCTGTTTGGTTCTCTTTCGCTCTGTTACCCTCTGTTTCGCTCTGTTCGACTCTGTTTGGATCTTTTTTGACTCTGTTTGGCACTGTTGTGCTCTGTTTGGCTCTGTTCTCCTCCGTTTGGCCCTGTTTGCCTCTGTCATGCTCTTTCTGTCTCTCTTTTGCTCTTTTGGCTCTGTTTGGCTCTGGTGGCTCTGTTTTGCTCTGTGTGGATCTGTTTTGCTCTGTTTGGCTCTGTGGTGCTCTGATTGGCTCTGTTTGGCTCTCTTTGGCTATATTTTGCTTTGTTTGGCTCCGTTTACTCTGTTTTGCTCTGTTGTGCTCTGTTTGTCTCTGTTTGGAACTATCTTGCTTTGTTTGGCTCTGTTTTGCTCTGTTTGCTCCTGTTTTGGTCTGTTTGGCTCTGTTTGGTTCTGTTCTGCTCTGTTTGGCTCTGTTTGGCACTGCTTTGCTCTGTTTTGCTCTGTTCTCATCTGTATGACTTTGTTTGTCTCTGTTTGGCACTGCTTTGCTCTGTTTGGCTCTGTTCTCATCTGTTTGGCTCTGTTTGCTTCTGTTCTGCTCTTTCTGGCTCTCTTGTGATCTGTTGGCTCTAGTGGCTATGTTTTGCTCTGTTTGGCTCTGATTTGCTCTGTTTGGATCTGTTTTGCTCTGTTTGGCTCTGTTTGGTTCCATTTTGCTCTGTTTGGCGCTGACTGACTCTGTTTGGCACTGTTGTGCTCTGTTTGGCTCTGTTCTCTCTGTTTGGCCCTGTTTGCCTCTGTTCTGCTCTTTCTGGCTCTCCTGTGCTCTGTTGGCTCTGTTTGGCACTGGTGGCTATGTTTTGCTCTGTTTGGCTCTGTGGTGCTCTGATTGGCTCTGTTTGGCTCTCTTTGCCTATGTTTTGCTTTGTTCTGCTCCGTTTGCTCTGTTTTGCTCTGTGGTGCTCTGATTGGCTCTGTTTGGCTCTGTCTTGCTTTGTTTGGCTCTGTTTTGCTCTGTTTGCTCCTGTTTTGCACTGCTTGGCTCTGTTTGGTTCTGTTCTGCTCCGTTTGGCTTTGTTTGGCACTGCTTTACTCTGTTTGGCTCTGTTCTCATCTGTTTGAGTCTGTTTGAGTCTGTTAGGCACTGCTTTTCTCTGTTTGGCTCTGTTCTCATCTGTTTGGCTCTGTCTCACTTTGTTCGACTCTGTTTGGCTCTATTACGCTATGTTTTGATCTGTTTGGCTCTCTTTGGCTCTGTTTCACTCTGTTTTGCTCTGTTTAGCTCTGTTTGACTCTATTTGGCACTGCTTTGCTCTGTTTGGCTCTGTTCTCCTCCGTTTGGCCCTGTTTGCCTCTGTCATGCTCTTTCTGTCTCTCTTTTGCTCTGTTGGCTCTGTTTGGCTCTGGTGGCTCTGTTTTGCTCTGTGTGGATCTGTTTTGCTCTGTTTGGCTCTGCTTTGCTCTGTTTGGATCTGTTTTGCTCTGTTTGCATCTGTTTGGTTCCGTTTTGCTCTGTTTGGCTCTGTCTGACTCTGGTTGGCACTGTTGTGCTCTGTTTGGCTCTGTTCTCCTCTGTTTGGCCCTGTTTGCCTCTGTTCTGCTCTTTTTGGCTCTCATGTGCTCTGTTGGCTCTGTTTGGCACTGGTGGCTATGTTTTGCTCTGTTTGGCTCTGTGGTGCTCTGATTGGCTCTGTTTGGCTCTCTTTGGCTATGTTTTGCTTTGTTTGGCTCCGTTTACTCTGTTTTGCTCTGTTGTGCTCTGTTTGTCTCTGTTTGGCTCTGTCTTGCTTTGTTTGGCTCTGTTTTGCTCTGTTTGCTCCTGTTTTGCTCTGTTTGGCTCTGTTTGGTTCTGTTCTCTCTGTTTGGCTCTGTTTGGCACTGTTTTGCTCTGTTTGGCTCTGTTCTCATCTGTTTGGCTCTGTTTGAGTCTGTTTGGCACTGCTTTGCTCTGTTAGGCTCTGTTCTCATCTGTTTGGCTCTGTCTCACTTTGTTCGACTCTGTTTGGCTCTATTACGCTATGTTTTGCTCTGTTCGGCTCTCTTTGGCTCTGTTTCACTCTCTTTTGCTCTGTTTAGCTCTGTTTAACTCTGTTTGGCTCTATTAGGCTATGTTTTGCTCTGTTTGGTTCTCTTTCGCTCTGTTACTCTCTGTTTCGCTTTGTTTGACTCTGTTCGGCTCTGTTTGGCACTGTTGTCCTCTGTTTGGCTCTGTTCTCCTCTGTTTGGCCCTGTTTGCCTCTGTCATGCTCTTTCTGTCTATCTTTTGCTCTGATGGCTCAGGTGGATATGTTTTGCTCTGATTGGCTTTGTTTGGCTTTGTTTGGCTCTGTTTGGCTATGTTTTGCTTTGTTTGGCTCTGTTTTGCTCTGTTTGCTCCTGTTTTGCTCTGTTTGGCTCTGTTTGGTTCTGTTCTGCTCTGTTTGTCTCTGTTTGGCACTGCTTTGCTCTATTTGGCTCTGTTCTCATCTGTTTGGCTCTGTTTGCTTCTGTTCTGCTCTTTCTGGCTCTCTTGTGCTCTGTTGGCACTGTTTGGCTCTGGTGGCTATGTTTTGCTCTGTTTGGATCTGATTTGCTCTGTTTGGATCTGTTTTGCTCTGTTTGGTTCTGTTTGGTTCCATTTTGCTCTGTTTCGCTCTGTCTGACTCTACTTGGCACTGTTGTGCTCTGTTTGGCTCTGTTCTCCTCTTTTTGGCCCTGTTTGCCTCTGTTCTGCTCTTTCTGGCTCTCTTGTGCTCTGTTTGGCACTGGTGGCTATGTTTTGCTCTGTTTGGCTCTGTGTTGCTCTGATTGGCTCTGTTTGGCTCTCTTTGGCTATGTTTTGCGTTGTTCTGCTCCGTTTACTCTGTTTTGCTCTGTTGTGCTCTGTTTGTCTCTGTTTTGCTCTGTCTTGCTTTGTTTGGCTCTGTTTTGCTATGTTTGCTCCTGTTTTGCTCTGTTTGGCTCTGTTTGGTTCTGTTCTCTCTGTTTGCTCTGTTTGGCACTGTTTGACTCTGTTTGGCTCTGTTCTCATCTGTTTGGCTCTGTTTGAGTCTGTTTGGCACTGCTTTGCTCTGTTAGGCTCTGTTCTCATCTGTTTGGCTCTGTCTCACTTTGTTCGACTGTGTTTGGCTCTATTACGCTATGTTTTGCTCTGTTTGGTTCTCTTTGGCTATGTTTTGCGTTGTTCTGCTCCGTTTACTCTGTTTTGCTCTGTTGTGCTCTGTTTGTCTCTGTTTTGCTCTGTCTTGCTTTGTTTGGCTCTGTTTTGCTCAGTTTGCTCCTGTTTTGCTCTGTTTGGCTCTGTTTGGTTCTGTTCTCTCTGTTTGGCTCTGTTTGGCACTGTTTGGCTCTGTTTGGCTCTGTTCTCATCTGTTTGGCTCTGTTTGAGTCTGTTTGGCACTGCTTTGCTCTGTTAGGCTCTGTTCTCATCTGTTTGGCTCTGTCTCACTTTGTTCGACTGTGTTTGGCTCTATTACGCTATGTTTTGCTCTGTTTGTCTCTCTTTGGCTCTGTTTCACTCTGTTTTGCTCTGTTTAGCTCTGTTTAACTCTGTTTGGCTCTATTAGGCTATGTTTTGCTCTGTTTGGTTCTCTTTCGCTCTGTTACTCCCTGTTTCGCTCTGTTTGACTCTGTTTGGCTCTGTTTGGCACTGTTGTCCTCTGTTTGGCTCTGTTCTCCTCTGTTTGGCCCTGTTTGTCTCTGTCATGCTCTTTCTGTCTCTCTTTTGCTCTGTTGGCTCTGCTGGCTATGTTTTGCTCTGATTGGCTTTGTTTGGCTTTGTTTGGCTCTGTTTGGCTATGTTTTGCTTTGTTTGGCTCTGTTTTCCTCTCTTTGCTCCTGTTTTGCTCTGTTTGGCTCTGTTTGGTTCTGTTCTGCTCTGTTTGGCTCTGTTTGGCACTGCTTTGCTCTGTTTTGCTCTGGTCTCATCTGTTGACTTTTTTTGTCTCTGTTTGGCACTGCTTTGCTCTGTTTGGCTCTGCTGTCATCTGATTGGCTCTGTTTGCTTCTGTTCTGCTCTTTCTGGCTCTCTTGTGCTCTGTTGGCTCTGTTTGGCTCTGGTGGCTATGTTTTGCTCTGTTTGGCTCTGATTTGCTCTGTTTGGATCTGTTTTGCTCTGTTTGGCTCTGTTTGGTTCCATTTTGCTCTGTATGGCTCTGTCTGACTCTGTTTGGCACTGTTGTGCTCTGTTTGACTCTGTTCTCCTCGTTTTGGCCCTGTTTGCCTCTGATCTGCTCTTTCTGGCTCTCTTGTGCTCTGTTTGGCACTGGTGGCTATGTTTTGCTCTGTTTGGAACTGTGTTGCTCTGATTGGCTCTGTTTGGCTCTCTTTGGCTATGTTTTGCGTTGTTCTGCTCCCTTTTCTCTGTTTTGCTCTGTTGTGCTCTGTTTGTCTCTTTTTGGCTCTGTCTTGCTCTGTTTGGTTCTGTTCTGCTCCGTTTGGCTCTGTTTGGCACTGCTTGGCTCTGTTTGGCTCTGTTCTCATCTGTTTGAGTCTGTTTGAGTCTGTTAGGCACTGCTTTTCTCTGTTTGGCTCTGTTCTCATCTGTTTGGCTCTGTCTCACTTTGTTCGACTCTGTTTGGCTCTATTACGCTATGTTTTGCTCTGCTTGGCTCTCTTTGGCTCTGTTGCACTCTGTTTTGCTCTGTTTAGCTCTGTTTGACTCTATTTGGCACTGCTTTGCTCTGTTTGGCTCTGTTCTCATCTGTCTGTCTCTGTTTGCCTCTGTTCTGCTCTTTCTGGCTCTCTTGTGCTCTGTTGGCTCTGTTTGGCTCTGGTGGCTATGTTCTACTCTGTTTGGCTCTGTTTCACTCTGTTCAAATATGTTTGGCTCTATTAGGCTATGTTTTGCTCTGTTTGGTTCTCTTTCGCTCTGTTACCCTCTGTTTTCACTCTGTTCGACTCTGTTTGGCTCTGTTTGACTCCGTTTGGCACTGTTGTGCTCTGTTTGGCTCTGTTCTCCTCCGTTTGGCCCTGTTTGCCTCTGTCATGCTCTTTCTGTTTCTCTTGCTCTGTTGGCTCTGTTTGGCTCTGGTGGCTCTGTTTTGCTCTGTTTGGATCTGTTTTGCTCTGTTTGGCTCTGTTTTGCTCTGTTTGGATCTGTTTGCTCTGTTTGCATCTGTTTGGTTCCGTTTTGCTCTGTTTGGCTCTGTCTGACTCTGTTTGGCACTGTTGTGCTCTGTTTGGCTCTGTTCTCCTCTGTTTGGCCCTGTTTGCCTCTGTTCTGCTCTTTTTGGCTCTCTTGTGCTCTATTGGCTCTGTTTGGCACTGGTGGCTATGTTTTGCTCTGTTTGGCTCTGTGGTGCTCTGATTGGCTCTGTTTGGCTCTCTTTGGCTATGTTTTGCTTTGTTTGGCTCCGTTTACTCTGTTTTGCTCTGTTGTGCTCTGTTTGTCTCTGTTTGGCTCTGTCTTGCTTTGTTTGGCTCTGTTTTGCTCTGTTTGCTCCTGTTTTGCTCTGTTTGGCTCTGTTTGGTTCTGTTCTCTCTGTTTGGCTCTGTTTGGCACTGTTTTGCTCTGTTTGGCTCTGTTCTCATCTGTTTGGCTCTGTTTGAGTCTGTCTGCCACTGCTTTGCTCTGTTAGGCTCTGTTCTCATCTGTTTGGCTCTGTCTCACTTTGTTCGACTCTGTTTGGCTCTATTACGCTATGTTTTGCTCTGTTTGGCTCTCTTTGGCTCTGTTTCACTCTGTTTTGCTCTGTTTAGCTCTGTTTGAATCTATTTGGCACTGCTTTGCTCTGTTTGGCTCTCTTCTCCTCCGTTTGGCCCTGTTTGCCTCTGTCATGCTTTTTCTGTCTTTCTTTTGCTCTGTTGGCTCTGTTTGGCTCTGGTGGCTCTGTTTTGCTCTGTGTGGATCTGTTTTGCTCTGTTTGGCTCTGCTCTGCTCTGTTTGGATCTGTTTTGCTCTGTTTGCATCTGTTTGGTTCCGTTTTGCTCTGTTTGGCTCTGTCTGACTCTGTTTGGCACTGTTGTGCTCTGTTTGGCTCTGTTCTCCTCTGTTTGGCCCTGTTTGCCTCTGTTCTGCTCTTTTTGGCTCTCTTGTGCTCTGTTGGCTCTGTTTGGCACTGGTGGCTATGTTTTGCTCTGTTTGGCTCTGTTTGGCTCTGTGGTGCTCTGATTGGCTCTGTTTGACTCTCTTTGGCTATGTTTTGCTTTGTTTTTTCTCCGTTTACTCTGTTTTGCTCTGCTGTGCTCTGTTTGTCTCTGTTTGGCTCTGTCTTGCTTTGTTTGGCTCTGTTTTGCTCTGTTTGCTCCTGTTTTGCTCTGTTTGGCTCTGTTTGGTTCTGTTCTCTCTGTTTGGCTCTGTTTGGCACTGTTTTGCTCTGTTTGGCTCTGTTCTCATCTGTTTGGCTCTGTTTGAGTCAGTTTGGCACTGCTTTGCTCTGTTAGGCTCTGTTCTCATCTGTCTGTCTCTGTTTGCCTCTGTTCTGCTCTTTCTGGCTCTTTTGTGCTCTATTGGCTCTGTTTGGCTCTGGTGGCTATGTTCTACTCTGTTTGGCTCTGTTTCACTCTGTTCAAATATGTTTGGCTCTATTAGGCTATGTTTTGCTCTGTTTGGTTCTCTTTCGCTCTGTTACCCTCTGTTTCACTCTGTTCGACTCTGTTTGGCTCTGTTTGACTCTGTTTGGCACTGTTGTGCTCTGTTTGGCTCTGTTCTCCTCCGTTTGGCCCTGTTTGCCTCTGTCATGCTCTTTCTGTTTCTCTTGCTCTGTTGGCTCTGTTTGGCTCTGGTGGCTCTGTTTTGCTCTGTTTGGATCTGTTTTGCTCTGTTTGGCTCTGTTTTGCTCTGTTTGGATCTGTTTTGCTCTGTTTGCATCTGTTTGGTTCCGTTTTGCTCTGTTTGGCTCTGTCTGACTCTGTTTGGCACTGTTGTGCTCTGTTTGGCTCTGTTCTCCTCTGTTTGGCCCTGTTTGCCTCTGTTCTGCTCTTTTTGGCTCTCTTGTGCTCTGTTGGCTCTGTTTGGCACTGGTGGCTATGTTTTGCTCTGTTTGGCTCTGTGGTGCTCTGATTGGCTCTGTTTGGCTCTCTTTGGCTATGTTTTGCTTTGTTTGGCTCCGTTTACTCTGTTTTGCTCTGTTGTGCTCTGTTTGTCTCTGTTTGGCTCTGTCTTGCTTTGTTTGGCTCTGTTTTGCTCTGTTTGCTCCTGTTTTGCTCTGTTTGGCTCTGTTTGGTTCTGTTCTCTCTGTTTGGCTCTGTGTGGCACTGTTTTGCTCTGTTTGGCTCTGTTCTCATCTGTTTGGCTCTGTTTGAGTCTGTCTGGCACTGCTTTGCTCTGTTAGGCTCTGTTCTCATCTGTTTGGCTCTGTCTCACTTTGTTCGACTCTGTTTGGCTCTATTACGCTATGTTTTGCTCTGTTTGGCTCTCTTTGGCTCTGTTTCACTCTGTTTTGCTCTGTTTAGCTCTGTTTAACTCTGTTTGGCTCTATTAGGCCATGTTTTGCTCTGTTTGGCTCTGTGGTGCTCTGATTGGCTCTGTTTGGCTCTCTTTGGCTATGTTTTGCTTTGTTTGGCTCCGTTTACTCTGTTTTGCTCTGTTGTGCTCTGTTTGTCTCTGTTTGGCTCTGTCTTGCTTTGTTTGGCTCTGTTTTGCTCTGTTTGCTCCTGTTTTTGCTCTGTTTGGCTCTGTTTGGTTCTGTTCTCTCTGTTTGGCTCTGTTTGGCACTGTTTTGCTCTGTTTGGCTCTGTTCTCATCTGTTTGGCTCTGTTTGAGTCTGTTTGGCCCTGCTTTGCTCTGTTAGGCTCTGTTCTCATCTGTTTGGCTCTGTCTCACTTTGTTCGACTCTGTTTGGCTCTATTACGCTCTGTTTTGCTCTGTTTGGCTCTCTTTGACTCTGTTTCACTCTGTTTTGCTCTGTTTAGCTCTGTTTAACTCTGTTTGGCTCTATTAGGCTATGTTTTGCTCTGTTTGGTTCTCTTTCGCTCTGTTACTCTCTGTTTCGCTCTGTTTGATTTTGTTTGGCTCTGTTTGGCACTGTTGTCCTCTGTTTGGCTCTGTTCTCCTCTGTTTGGCCCTGTTTGCCTCTGTCATGCTCTTTCTGTCTCTCTTTTGCTCTGTTGGCTCAGGTGGATATGTTTTGCTCTGATTGGCTTTGTTTGGCTTTGTTTGGCTCTGTTTGGCTATGTTTTGCTTCGTTTGGCTCTGTTTTGCTCTGTTTGCTCCTGTTTTGCTCTGTTTGGCTCTGTTTGGTTCTGTTCTGCTCTGTTTGTCTCTGTTTGGCACTGCTTTGCTCTGTTTGGCTCTGTTCTCATCTGTTTGGCTCTGTTTGCTTCTGTTCTGCTCTTTCTGGCTCTCTTGTGCTCTGTTGGCTCTGTTTGGCTCTGGTGGCTATGTTTTGCTCTGTTTGGATCTGATTTGCTCTGTTTGCATCTGTTTTGCTCTGTTTGGTTCTGTTTGGTTCCATTTTGCTCTGTTTGGCTCTGTCTGACTCTACTTGGCACTGTTGTGCTCTGTTTGGCTCTGTTCTCCTCTTTTTGGCCCTGTTTGCCTCTGTTCTGCTCTTTCTGGCTCTCTTGTGGTCTGTTTGGCACTGGTGGCTATGTTTTGCTCTGTTTGGAACTGTGTTGCTCTGTTTGGCTCTGTTTGGCTCTCTTTGGCTATGTTTTGCGTTGTTCCGCTCCCTTTTCTCTGTTTTGCTCTGTTGTGCTCTGTTTGTCTCTGTTTGGCTCTGTCTTGCTTTGTTTGGCTCTGTTTTGCTCTGTTTGCTCCTGTTTTGCACTGCTTGGCTCTGTTTGATTCTGTTCTGCTCCGTTTGGCTCTGTTTGGCACTGCGCTGCTCTGTTTGGCTCTGTTCTCATCTGTTTGAGTCTGTTTGAGTCTGTTAGGCACTGCCTTTCTCTGTTTGGCTCTGTTCTCATCTGTTTGGCTCTGTCTCACTTTGTTCGACTCTGTTTGGCTCTATTACGCTATGTTTTGCTCTGTTTGGCTCTCTTTGGCTCTGTTTCACTCTGTTTTGCTCTGTTTAGCTCTGTTTGACTCTATTTGGCACTGCTTTGCTCTGTTTGGCTCTGTTCTCATCTGTCTGTCTCTGTTTGCCTCTGTTCTGCTCTTTCTGGCTCTCTTGTGCTCTGTTGGCTCTGTTTGGCTCTGGTGGCTATGTTCTACTCTGTTTGGCTCTGTTTCACTCTGTTCAAATATGTTTGGCTCTATTAGGCTATGTTTTGCTCTGTTTGGTTCTCTTTCGCTCTGTTACCCTCTGTTTCACTCTGTTCGACTCTGTTTGGCTCTGTTTGACTCTGTTTGGCACTGTTGTGCTCTGTTTGGCTCTGTTCTCCTCCGTTTGGCCCTGTTTGCCTCTGTCATGCTCTTTCTGTTTCTCTTGCTCTGTTGGCTCTGTTTGGCTCTGGTGGCTCTGTTTTGCTCTGTTTGGATCTGTTTTGCTCTGTTTGGCTCTGTTTTGCTCTGTTTGGATCTGTTTTGCTCTGTTTGCATCTGTTTGGTTCCGTTTTGCTCTGTTTGGCTCTGTCTGACTCTGTTTGGCACTGTTGTGCTCTGTTTGGCTCTGTTCTCCTCTGTTTGGCCCTGTTTGCCTCTGTTCTGCTCTTTTTGGCTCTCTTGTGCTCTGTTGGCTCTGTTTGGCACTGGTGGCTATGTTTTGCTCCGTTTGGCTCTGTGGTGCTCTGATTGGCTCTGTTTGGCTCTCTTTGGCTATGTTTTGCTTTGTTTGGCTCCGTTTACTCTGTTTTGCTCTGTTGTGCTCTGTTTGTCTCTGTTTGGCTCTGTCTTGCTTTGTTTGGCTCTGTTTTGCTCTGTTTGCTCCTGTTTTGCTCTGTTTGGCTCTGTTTGGTTCTGTTCTCTCTGTTTGGCTCTGTGTGGCACTGTTTTGCTCTGTTTGGCTCTGTTCTCATCTGTTTGGCTCTGTTTGAGTCTGTCTGGCACTGCTTTGCTCTGTTAGGCTCTGTTCTCATCTGTTTGGCTCTGTCTCACTTTGTTCGACTCTGTTTGGCTCTATTACGCTATGTTTTGCTCTGTTTGGCTCTCTTTGGCTCTGCTTCACTCTGTTTTGCTCTGTTTAGCTCTGTTTAACTCTGTTTGGCTCTATTAGGCTATGTTTTGCTCTGTTTGGCTCTGTGGTGCTCTGATTGGCTCTGTTTGGCTCTCTTTGGCTATGTTTTGCTTTGTTTGGCTCCGTTTACTCTGTTTTGCTCTGTTGTGCTCTGTTTGTCTCTGTTTGGCTCTGTCTTGCTTTGTTTGGCTCTGTTTTGCTCTGTTTGCTCCTGTTTTGCTCTGTTTGGCTCTGTTTGGTTCTGTTCTCTCTGTTTGGCTCTGTTTGGCACTGTTTTGCTCTGTTTGGCTCTGTTCTCATCTGTTTGGCTCTGTTTGAGTCTGTTTGGCCCTGCTTTGCTCTGTTAGGCTCTGTTCTCATCTGTTTGGCTCTGTCTCACTTTGTTCGACTCTGTTTGGCTCTATTACGCTCTGTTTTGCTCTGTTTGGCTCTCTTTGGCTCTGTTTCACTCTGTTTTGCTCTGTTTAGCTCTGTTTAACTCTGTTTGGCTCTATTAGGCTATGTTTTGCTCTGTTTGGTTCTCTTTCGCTCTGTTACTCTCTGTTTCGCTCTGTTTGATTTTGTTTGGCTCTGTTTGGCACTGTTGTCCTCTGTTTGGCTCTGTTCTCCTCTGTTTGGCCCTGTTTGCCTCTGTCATGCTCTTTCTGTCTCTCTTTTGCTCTGTTGGCTCAGGTGGATATGTTTTGCTCTGATTGGCTTTGTTTGGCTTTGTTTGGCTCTGTTTGGCTATGTTTTGCTTCGTTTGGCTCTGTTTTGCTCTGTTTGCTCCTGTTTTGCTCTGTTTGGCTCTGTTTGGTTCTGTTCTGCTCTGTTTGCCTCTGTTTGGCACTGCTTTGCTCTGTTTGGCTCTGTTCTCATCTGTTTGGCTCTGTTTGCTTCTGTTCTGCTCTTTCTGGCTCTCTTGTGCTCTGTTGGCTCTGTTTGGCTCTGGTGGCTATGTTTTGCTCTGTTTGGATCTGATTTGCTCTGTTTGCATCTGTTTTGCTCTGTTTGGTTCTGTTTGGTTCCATTTTGCTCTGTTTGGCTCTGTCTGACTCTACTTGGCACTGTTGTGCTCTGTTTGGCTCTGTTCTCCTCTTTTTGGCCCTGTTTGCCTCTGTTCTGCTCTTTCTGGCTCTCTTGTGCTCTGTTTGGCACTGGTGGCTATGTTTTGCTCTGTTTGGCTCTGTGTTGCTCTGATTGGCTCTGTTTGGCTCTCTCTGGCTATGTTTTGCGTTGTTCTGCTCCGTTTACTCTGTTTTGCTCTGTTGTGCTCTGTTTGTCTCTGTTTTGCTCTGTCTTGCTTTGTTTGGCTCTGTTTTGCTCTGTTTGCTCCTGTTTTGCTCTGTTTGGCTCTGTTTGGTTCTGTTCTCTCTGTTTGGCTCTGTTTGGCACTGTTTTGCTCTGTTTGGCTCTGTTCTCATCTGTTTGGCTCTGTTTGAGTCTGTTTGGTACTGCTTTGCTCTGTTAGGCTCTGTTCTCATCTGTTTGGCTCTGTCTCACTTTCTTCGACTGTGTTTGGCTCTATTACGCTATGTTTTGCTCTGTTTGGCTCTCTTTGGCTCTGTTTCACTCTCTTTTGCTCTGTTTAGCTCTGTTTAACTCTGTTTGGCTCTATTAGGCTATGTTTTGCTCTGTTTGGTTCTCTTTCGCTCTGTTACTGTCTGTTTCGC
Source organism: Isurus oxyrinchus (assembly GCA_026770705.1). Taxonomy (NCBI): domain Eukaryota; kingdom Metazoa; phylum Chordata; class Chondrichthyes; order Lamniformes; family Lamnidae; genus Isurus; species Isurus oxyrinchus. The sequence continues at coordinate 34,894 of JANJGN010003979.1, forward strand.
TCTGTTTGACTCTGTTTGGCTCTGTTTGGCACTGTTGTCCTCTGTTTGGCTCTGTTCTCCTCTGTTTGGCCCTGTTTGCATCTGTCATGCTCTTTCTGTCTCTCTTTTGCTCTGTTGGCTCTGCTGGCTATGTTTTGCTCTGATTGGCATTGTTTGGCTTTGTTTGGCTCTGTTTGGCTATGTTTTGCTTTGTTTGGCTCTGTTTTCCTCTCTTTGCTCCTGTTTTGCTCTGTTTGGCTCTGTTTGGTTCTGTTCTGCTCTGTTTGGCTCTGTTTGGCACTGCTTTGCTCTGTTTTGCTCTGGTCTCATCTGTTTGACTTTTTTTGTCTCTGTTTGGCACTGCTTTGCTCTGTTTGGCTCTGTTGTCATCTGATTGGCTCTGTTTGCTTCTGTTCTGCTCTTTCTGGCTCTCTTGTGCTCTGTTGGCTCTGTTTGGCTCTGGTGGCTATGTTTTGCTCTGTTTGGCTCTGATTTGCTCTGTTTGGATCTGTTTTGCTCTGTTTGGCTCTGTTTGGTTCCATTTTGCTCTGTACGGCTCTGTCTGACTCTGTTTGGCACTGTAGTGCTCTGTTTGGCTCTGTTCTCCTCTTTTTGGCCCTGTTTGCCTCTGATCTGCTCTTTCTGGCTCTCTTGTGCTCTGTTTGGCACTGGTGGCTATGTTTTGCTCTGTTTGGAACTGTGTTGCTCTGTTTGGCTCTGTTTGGCTCTCTTTGGCTATGTTTTGCGTTGTTCCGCTCCCTTTTCTCTGTTTTGCTCTGTTGTGCTCTGTTTGTCTCTGTTTGGCTCTGTCTTGCTTTGTCTGGCTCTGTTTTGCTCTGTTTGCTCCTGTTTTGCACTGCTTGGCTCTGTTTGATTCTGTTCTGCTCCGTTTGGCTCTGTTTGGCACTGCGCTGCTCTGTTTGGCTCTGTTCTCATCTGTTTGAGTCTGTTTGAGTCTGTTAGGCACTGCCTTTCTCTGTTTGGCTCTGTTCTCATCTGTTTGGCTCTGTCTCACTTTGTTCGACTCTGTTTGGCTCTATTACGCTATGTTTTGCTCTGTTTGGCTCTCTTTGGCTCTGTTTCACTCTGTTTTGCTCTGTTTAGCTCTGTTTGACTCTATTTGGCACTGCTTTGCTCTGTTTGGCTCTGTTCTCATCTGTCTGTCTCTGTTTGCCTCTGTTCTGCTCTTTCTGGCTCTCTTGTGCTCTGTTGGCTCTGTTTGGCTCTGGTGGCTATGTTCTACTCTGTTTGGCTCTGTTTCACTCTGTTCAAATATGTTTGGCTCTATTAGGCTATGTTTTGCTCTGTTTGGTTCTCTTTCGCTCTGTTACCCTCTGTTTCACTCTGTTCGACTCTGTTTGACTCTGTTTGACTCTGTTTGGCACTGTTGTGCTCTGTTTGGCTCTGTTCTCCTCCGTTTGGCCCTGTTTGCCTCTGTCATGCTCTTTCTGTTTCTCTTGCTCTGTTGGCTCTGTTTGGCTCTGGTGGCTCTGTTTTGCTCTGTTTGGATCTGTTTTGCTCTGTTTGGCTCTGTTTTGCTCTGTTTGGATCTGTTTTGCTCTGTTTGCATCTGTTTGGTTCCGTTTTGCTCTGTTTGGCTCTGTCTGACTCTGTTTGGCACTGTTGTGCTCTGTTTGGCTCTGTTCTCCTCTGTTTGGCCCTGTTTGCCTCTGTTCTGCTCTTTTTGGCTCTCTTGTGCTCTGTTGGCTCTGTTTGGCACTGGTGGCTATGTTTTGCTCTGTTTGGCTCTGTGGTGCTCTGATTGGCTCTGTTTGGCTCTCTTTGGCTATGTTTTGCTTTGTTTGGCTCCGTTTACTCTGTTTTGCTCTGTTGTGCTCTGTTTGTCTCTGTTTGGCTCTGTCTTGCTTTGTTTGGCTCTGTTTTGCTCTGTTTGCTCCTGTTTTGCTCTGTTTGGCTCTGTTTGGTTCTCTTCTCTCTGTTTGGCTCTGTCTGGCACTGTTTTGCTCTGTTTGGCTCTGTTCTCATCTGTTTGGCTCTGTTTGAGTCTGTCTGGCACTGCTTTGCTCTGTTAGGCTCTGTTCTCATCTGTTTGGCTCTGTCTCACTTTGTTCGACTCTGTTTGGCTCTATTACGCTATGTTTTGCTCTGTTTGGCTCTCTTTGGCTCTGTTTCACGCTGTTTTGCTCTGTTTAGCTCTGTTTAACTCTGTTTGGCTCTATTAGGCTATGTTTTGCTCTGTTTGGTTCTCTTTCGCTCTGTTACTCTCTGTTTCGCTCTGTTTGATTTTGTTTGGTTCTATTTGGCACTGTTGTCCTCTGTTTGGCTCTGTTCTCCTCTGTTTGGCCCTGTTTGCCTCTGTCATGCTCTTTCTGTCTCTCTTTTGCTCTGTTGGCTCTGCTGGCTATGTTTTGCTCTGATTGGCTTTGTTTGGCTTTGTTTGGCTCTGTTTGGCTATGTTTTGCTTTGTGTGGCTCTGTTTTGCTCTGTTTGCTCCTGTTTTGCTCTGTTTGGCTCTGTTTGGTTCTGTTCTGCTCTGTTTGGCTCTGTTGGCACTGATTTGCTCTGTTTTGCTCTGGTCTCATCTGTTTGACTTTGTTTGTCTCTGTTTGGCACTGCTTTGCTCTGTTTGGCTCTGTTGTCATCTGATTGGCTCTGTTTGCTTCTGTTCTGCTCTTTCTGGCTCTCTTGTGCTCTGTTTGGCTCTGTTTGGCTCGGGTGCCTATGTTTTGCTCTGTTTGGCTCTGATTTGCTCTGTTTGGATCTGTTTTGCTCTGTTTGGCTCTGTTTGGTTCCATTTTGCTCTGTTTGGCTCTGTTCTGCTCTTTCTGGCTCTCTTGTGCTCTGTTTGGCACTGGTGGCTATGTTTTGCTCTGTTTGGCTCTGTGGTGCTCTGATTGGCTCTGTTTGGCTCTCTTTGCCTATGTTTTGCTTTGCTCTGCTCCGGTTGCTCTGTTTTACTCTGTTGTGCTCTGTTTGTCTCTGTTTGGCTCTGTCTTGCTTTGTTTGGCTCTGTTTTGCTCTGTTTGCTCCTGTTTTGCACTGCTTGGCTCTGTTTGGTTCTGTTCTCATCTGTTTGAGTCTGTTTGAGTCTGTTAGGCACTGCTTTTCTCTGTTTGGCTCTGTTCTCATCTGTTTGAGTCTGTTTGAGTCTGTTAGGCACTGCTTTTCTCTGTTTGGCTCTGTTCTCATCTGCTTGGCTCTGTCTCACTTTGTTCGACTCTGTTTGGCTCTATTACGCTATGTTTTGCTCTGTTTGGCTCTCTTTCGCTCTGTTTCACTCTGTTTTGCTCTGTTTAGCTCTGTTTGACTCTATTTGGCACTGCTTTG
>JANJGN010003980.1:5000-12500 GCA_026770705.1 Isurus oxyrinchus
GGTGATGAAGGAAGGCAGCAAATTAAAGTGTACCTGGTTAATGATTTACCCTGCAAGCTGAATCGGTTAATGATTTCCCCTTTGCTCAGGTGAGACTGGTTAATGATTTCCCCCGTCACTTTTCCGCGCGGTTTGGCTCTAATGAGTGGAGGCGGGCTTAATATACGCCTAAGGGGGGCAATCTGGGGAGCGTGGCCGTGCCAGAGCAGCTCTTGGGCGGGGTGGGAATGTGGATTTGGGTCGGTGATGATGGAAGGGCGGGAGTTAACGGGGTTGAATGGCTGGCAAGGGGGGTTTCGGGTGCGGTGAGCTGGAAGGGATTGTCAGCTTGTAAGGCATAGGCCTTAGCGAGGGCGTGGGAGGTCCGAGCAGCAAGCGGGTGGATGTGGCGGTGTTGGCCGGGCAGAGCGTCGCCATTGCCGGATGGGCAGAGTGGATTGGGGTCGGTGTTGGGTGGAGAGGCTGTTTTGTTAGGGAAGGCTGGGGGCTGGAAGAGGGTTGATGTTGGTGGCGTTGCAAGAGTGTGCCGGCGCGGGAATGGTGGCGAAGGCGGCGGATTGGTAGCCGGGATTGTGAGTGTTGGTGTTGGGGTCGGGGATGGGGTTTGGGTAAGTTTCAGGGGGTTAGGGGTTAGGGTACGGTTAGGGTTAGGGGTTAGGCTTCGGGTTGCGGCAAATGGTTAACTGGTTACTAGGCAGGGTAGCCGACCGTTAATCCGGCTCTCCGGCCCGCTTATAAGGGTGCACTAAGATGCAGAGCACACCAGCTGGTCCACGTGCGATGTAAAAAGCGGGCAACCAGTTAGCAGACACGGCAGCCGGCAGGTAATTTAAGCCGCCCGCCCGCCCGCCCGCCCGGTAGTACGGCTGCATGTAGCTGCAGAGCAGCCAAGCGGCTGCTGAGAGTAAGTACTGAAGGGGAAATGGTTAACCGGTTAGCAGGCAGGGCAGCCGGCCGGCCGGTAATCGGAGCCGTCCACGCGGTACTACGGCTGCCGTTAGCTGCAGAACAGCCCAGCCGCTGCTGAGAGTGGGTAATGAAGGGGAAATGGGGAACCAGACAACAGGCAGCGCAGCCGACCGTTAATTACAGCCTCCCGCCGGGTAATACGGGTGCAGTAAACTGCAGAAGACGCCAGCAGGTCCAGGGAATGTGTCCAGGACGTGGAAATGGTGAACCGGTCAGCAGGAAGGTCAGCCGGCCGGTAGTACGGGTGCAGTCATCAGCCGGCATCCCGAGCAGCTGAAAAGTCTTAAGCGCGGAATGGGGAAATCATTAACCTGTCAGCAAGCCGGCAGGGAAAGGGTTGAAACGGCTTAAAATATCGAGGCGGCAAGGAAAAAATGGCAACCGGGGGCGGGGCGGATTCACAGTCACCACGTGAGAGGGGCGGTGCCTGGAGGCCGGGCAGGCGGTTGGCCGAAGGCCCGATACTCCGGGTGCTGTCAGCATTTCGCTTGCCGAGCTGCTCAAAAGTCGAGGTGCAGAACGGCGAAATCATTAACCGGCAAGCGGATGCATGGCAGCGGGCAGGGAAGGGTCAAAACGGCCTGAAATACCGGAGCGGCGGGCCAAGATGGCTGCCGGGGGGCGTATTCAGCGGTCGCACGTGACGGGGCGGTGCCTGGAGGCCGAGCCGCGCAAGCGCGATTTAAAGCGAGCAAAGTCCGAGCAGGAGCGATATCGTTGGCCATTCAGCCGGTTCGAGCCTGGTGGCCGAGGCGGGGAGGGTGGAACCGGGGAAAGGCTGGGTGTTCGGTGTCCGCCCGGGTGGTCCGGAGTTTTATTCGGGTTAGGGTTAGCGGTTAGGCTTAGGGCTGGGGTTAGGGTTGGGGGCGTTAGGGTTAGGGAAGTGTCAGGGGTAGGGGTAGGGTTAGAGTTAGGGGCTTGGCTTGGTGTTCGTGTCGGGGAAGGGGACAAGGCTAGTTTATTGTTGGCTCGGGGTTCGGGTTAGGGTTAGCGGTTAGGCTTAGGGCTGGGGTTAGGTTTGCGGCCAATGGTTACCGGTTAGCAGGCAGGGTAGCCGGCCATTATTCAGGGCTTTCGGCATGGTAGTAAAGGTGCGCTGAGCTGCAGAACACAGCCGCTGGTCCACGGGATATGTACGGCACAGGGGAACCTGTGAACCAGTTAGCAGACAAGGCAGCCGACCGGTAATTATAGCCTCCCGCCGGGTAATAGAGGCGCAGTCAGCTGCAGAACACACCAGCAGGTCCAAGGACTAAGTACAGAATGAGGACACGGGCAGCCGGTCAGCAGGCAGGGCTGCCGGCCGGTAATTACAGCCTCCCGCCCGGTCATAGGGGTGCAGTTAGCTGCAGAACACACCAGCAGGTCCAAGGACTAAGTACAGAATGAGGACACGGGCAGCCGGTCAGCAGGCAGGGATGCCGGCCTGCCATAGGGGTGCAGTTAGCTGCAGAACACACCAGCAGGTCCAAGGACTAAGGACAGAATGGGGACACGGGCAGCCAGTTAGCAGGCAGGGCTGCCGGCCGGTAATTACAGCCTCCCGCCCGGTCATAGGGGTGCAGTTAGCTGCAGAACACACCAGCAGGTCCAAGGACTAAGGACAGAATGGGGACACGGGCAGCTGGTTAGCAGGCAGGGCTGCCGGCCGGTAATTACAGCCTCCCGCCCCGTCATAGGGGTGCAGTTAGCTGCAGAACACACCAGCAGGTCCACGGACTAAGTACCGAATGGGGACACGGGCAGTCGGTTAGCAGGCAGGGCTGCCGGCCGGTAATTACAGCCTCCCGCCCGGTCATCGGGGTTCAGTTAGCTGCAGAACACACCAGCAGGTCCAGGGACTCAGCACGGAATGGGGACATGGGCAGCCGGTTAGCAGGCTGGGCTGCCGGCCGGTATTTACAGCCTCCCGCCGGTCATAGGGGTGCAGTTAGCTGCAGAACACACCAGCAGGTCCAGGGACTCAGCACGGAATGGGGACATGGGCAGCCGGTTAGCAGGCTGGGCTGCCGGCCGGTATTTACAGCCTCCCGCCCGGCCATAGGGGTGCAGTTAGCTGCAGAACACACCAGCATGTCCAAGGACTAAGTACAGAAATGAGGACACGGGCAGCCGGTCAGCAGGCAGGGCTGCCGGCCGGTAATTACAGCCTCCCGCCCGGTCATAGGGGTGCAGTTAGCTGCAGAACACACCAGCAGGTCAGGGACTCAGTACGGAATGGGGACACGGGCAGCCGGTTAGCAGGCTGGGCTGCCGGCCGGTATTTACAGCCTCCCGCCCGGTCATAGGGGTGCAGTTAGCTGCAGAACACACCAGCAGGTCCACGGACTAAGTACCGAATGGGGACACGGGCAGCCGGTTAGCAGGCTGGGCTGCCGGCCGGTATTTATAGCCTCCCGCCCGGTCATAGGTGTGCAGTTAACTGCAGAACACACCAGCAGGTCCAGGGACTCAGTACCAAACGGGGAATCGGTTTAAGCGGTTACCTGGCAGGGCAGCCGACCAGTAATCATAGCCTCCCGCCCGGTCGTAGGGGTGCAGTTAGCTGCAGAACACACCAGCAGGTCCAGGGAATGTGTGCAGGACGGGGAAATGCTTAACGGGTTAGCAGGCCGGGCAGCCGGCCGGTAGTTGGAGCCGCCCGCCCGGTCGTACGGGAGCCGTCATCAGCCGGCATCCCGAGCAGCTGAAAAGTCTAAGCGCAGAATGGGGACATGGTGAACCAGTCAGCCAGCGGGCAGGGAAGGGTCGAAACGGCCTAAAATACCGGGCCGGCGGGCCAAGATGGCTGCCGGGGGGGCGTATTCAGGGCCCCCACGTGAGGGGCCGGGGCTGGGGGCCGAGCCGGGCAAGCGCGGTTGAGAAACAGCCGAGTCCGAGCAGGGGGAAATCATTAACCGGTGATCCGGTTCGACCCCCCCCCCGGTGGCCGAGGCGGGGAGGGTCGACCCGGGGAAAGGTTGGGTGTTCGGTGTCCCTCAGGGCGGTCCCGAGCGCGTCCTAAAATAATCCGGGCTCCTGGGCCCTTTTTGAAAAAGAACCGGTCGGGGAGCGGGTGCAATCCGGAAGGCCTGGCGGGGCTTCGGTGCCTCTTCCTCGGCATGACTACCGGAGGGTCGTCGGCCTGAATGACGGTTGCATTTGCTGGCTGTGGAGGTTGGCGGGGCTATCTGCAGAATAGGAGGAGGTGGCAAATCGAGAATGGGTCGACTTCGCCAAGTGCCTTCTCGAGCCTCCAGGTCTGCAGGGACCGACCCAGGCTGCCGCCAAACCGACCGGGAGGCCCCGCCGTCGGCCATTTTTGGTCATTTTCGGCATTTTTCGCCTCTTTCGGCCGGTCAAGAAAAGCGGCGGCCTGACACCCGGGCGTGCACGGGGAAGGCTCCCCCTCGCCGGGAGGACCGGAGTTTGCCCCGGAAACCTCCGGAAGCCGGCCGGGAAGGCGGCTTCGGCCCGATGCACCTCCGGCTGCGTCCGAAGGCCGGGGGAAGTGGCCCCTGGGCCCGTGTGAGGGAAATCCGTGCCAAGACGGAAGTCCATGAGGTCGGATCCGAAGCTTCTGCCGGGCCCCCGGTGGAGGCATTCCCGCTAGGCGGGGCGAATCGGCCCGGCCACGGGGCGGGTTGCAATTGTTGGAGGGGGGCTGCCGGAGCTAGATAATGATTTCCCCTCGGTTCTCCCGATGGGGAAACGGCGAAAGGAGGTGTCGCGGGCTTTCGAGGCCTCCTCGGCGGCTGGACTACCGACCGACATCTCGGCTGCATTTGCTGGCTGGGGGGGTTGGCGGGGTATCTGCAGAATGGTAGGAGGTGGCAAGTCGAGAATCGGTCGACAGCTCCGAGTGCCGTCTCGAGCCTCCAGGTCCGCAGGGACCGATCCAGGCTGCCGCCTAACCGACCAGGAGGCCCCGCCGTCGGCCATTTTTGTCCATTTTCGGCATTTTTTACCGTCTTTCGGTCGGTCACGGAAAGCGGCGACCGGAAGCCCGGGCGTGCCCGGGGACGGCTCCCACTGGCCCCGGGGACCGGATTTGCCCCGGTCGGAGCCCCGGAAACGCACCCGAAGCCGGCCGGAGAAGGCGGCTAAGGGCAATGCACCTCGGATTGAATTTGCGCACCGGGGGAAAGTGGCCTCGGGGCCCGCGAGGTGTGACGGTGTGCCTTCGGTAAGCTTCTGGAGAAATGGGTAACCAATGCACCTCGGACTGAATGTGCAGGACGTGCAACGGGGCCTCCGGGTCCGCGAGATATCGCAGGTTGGCCTCGGTAAGCCTCTGGAGAAATGGCTAACCAATGGGACAGTGGCCCTGAGAAATCATTAACCATTTGGACTTCGTCTCTGGCAGAGAGGCAAGTGTGGTGCAGAAATCATTAACCATTTGGACTTAGTCTCTGGCAGCGAGGCAAGTGTGGTGCAGAAATCATTAACCATTTGGACTTAGTCTCTGGCAGCGAGGCAAGTGTGGCGGAGAAATCATTAACCATTTGGACTTAGTCTCTGGCAGCGAGGCAAGTGTGGCGCAGAAATCATTAACCGTTTGGACTTCGTCTCTGGCAGAGAGGCAAGTGTGGTGCAGAAATCATTAACCATTTGGACTTCGTCTCTGGCACAGAGGCAAGTGCAGTGGAGAAATCATTAACCATTTGGACTTAGTCTCTGGCAGCGAGGCAAGTGTGGCGGAGAAATCATTAACCGTTTGGACTTCGTCTCTGGCAGAGAGGCAAGTGTGGTGCAGAAATCATTAACCGTTTGGACTTAGTCTCTGGCAGCGAGGCAAGTGTGGCGGAGAAATCATTAACCGTTTGGACTTAGTCTCTGGCAGAGAGGCAAGTGTGGTGCAGAAATCATTAACCATTTGGACTTAGTCTCTGGCAGCGAGGCAAGTGTGGTGCAGAAATCATTAACCATTTGGACTTAGTCTCTGGCAGCGAGGCAAGTGTGGCGCAGAAATCATTAACCGTTTGGACTTCGTCTCTGGCAGAGAGGCAAGTGTGGTGCAGAAATCATTAACCATTTGGACTTCGTCTCTGGCACAGAGGCAAGTGCAGTGGAGAAATCATTAACCATTTGGACTTAGTTTCTGGCAGCGAGGCAAGTGTGGCGGAGAAATCATTAACCGTTTGGACTTCGTCTCTGGCAGCGAGGCAAGTGTGGTGCAGAAATCATTAACCCATTTGGACTTAGTCTCTGGCAGCGAGGCAAGTGTGGCGGAGAAATCATTAACCGTTTGGACTTCGTCTCTGGCAGAGAGGCAAGTGTGGTGCAGAAATCATTAACCATTTGGACTTAGTCTCTGGCAGCGAGGCAAGTGTGGCGGAGAAATCATTAACCGTTTGGACTTAGTCTCTGGCAGCGAGGCAAGTGTGGCGGAGAAATCATTAACCATTTGGACTTAAGTCTGTGGCAGAGGCAAGTTTGGAAGAGAAATCAGTAACTAATAAATAAAATGCACCCCAGATTGCATTCGCCGGCCGTGGAAAGTGTCTCCTGGGCCCGGGAGAAGAAAATCCGTGCTCAGACGGAAGCGTATGGCGTCGAATCCGAGGCTCTTGCCCGGCTCGCAGTGGGGGTATTCCCCCTGAGAGTAGCGAATCGGCCCGACGGCTGGGTCGGTTGCAATTTTTGGCATGGTACTCGTCCAGCTCATTAATGATTTCCCTTCGGTTCTCCCGAAGAGGAAACGGCAAAATGGCGCTTTGCGGGCTTTTGAGGCCTCCTGGACGGTAGGGCTACCGCCCCACCTCTCGGGTGCAATTGTTGGCCGGGGGGATTGGCGGGGTACCCGGAGAATTTCGGGGACACGATTTTCAGAACATTTTAAGGCAACGGTCACACTTTAAAAATGCCTAAAAAAGTGCGACTTTGAGAAGGTCAACTATTTCAAATAGAACACCTTCCAATGACCTCTCGGAAGTCCAAAATGACGATGTAAGTGCAATTTATGCGGGCTTTCCGAGCTATGTTGTCGGTCTGAAAAATCGTCCGGGGCCCAGGCCGGTGGTAACCCTGGTTTCAATAATTTTGTGGCGACATGAACAGATGTATATATGTATATATATCCTAAACAGAAATATTCTCTTAAGTGTCACCTGGCGGTGTCCTTCATGATGAATAAAACACAAAGTCTGTTCATTAGTCCCCTTGGGTTGCCAAAGTGCGTGCCCAGAACCCTGTTGAACGCAGGCGACGCACGCCGGCTGCAGGCTTCCTTCCGTGCGAGCGCCAACCTGTTGCTTCCTTTGAACAAAAATAATCTGAAAGTTTCACCTGGTGGCTGGTGTGACTTAATGATGTAAAAAAGACAAAGTGTCACCCGGCGGTGCACTTTGAAAAGAACAGCAATTCTGTTCACAGGCATACATGGCAGGGTGCCTGAGACCCCATGGGTCGCACGCAGTGTTTGACAAGGCCCGAGTGAACACAGAGTGCGTGCAGAAACATGGAAAAAAGTGTTAGTTGCAAAGGCGACGCGCGCCTGGCCGGCTGCTTCCTTCCGTGCGATCGCCAAAAGGTCGGTTCCGTTTTCTTTGT
>JANJGN010003980.1:22500-30000 GCA_026770705.1 Isurus oxyrinchus
TATACGCCTAAGGGGAGCAACCTGGGGCACGATGCCGTCCTAGCAGAGCTCTTGAAGGGGGTGGGAATTGGAATAGTTTCGGTGATGAAGGAAGGCAGCAAATTAAAGTGTACCTGGTTAATGATTTACCCTGCAAGCTGAATCGGTTAATGATTTCCCCTTTGCTCAGGTGAGACTGGTTAATGATTTCCCCCGTCACTTTTCCGCGCGGTTTGGCTCTAATGAGTGGAGGCGGGCTTAATATACGCCTAAGGGGGGCAATCTGGGGAGCGTGGCCGTGCCAGAGCAGCTCTTGGGCGGGGTGGGAATGTGGATTTGGGTCGGTGATGATGGAAGGGCGGGAGTTAACGGGGTTGAATGGCTGGCAAGGGGGTTTCGGGTGCGGTGAGCTGGAAGGGATTGTCAGCTTGTAAGGCATAGGCTTAGCGAGGGCGTGGGAGGTCCGAGCAGCAAGCGGGTGGATGTGGCGGTGTTGGCCGGGCAGAGCGTCGCCATTGCCGGATGGGCAGAGTGGATTGGGGTCGGTGTTGGGTGGAGAGGCTGTTTTGTTAGGGAAGGCTGGGGGCTGGAAGAGGGTTGATGTTGGTGGCGTTGCAAGAGTGTGCCGGCGCGGGAATGGTGGCGAAGGCGGCGGATTGGTAGCCGGGATTGTGAGTGTTGGTGTTGGGGTCGGGGATGGGGTTTGGGTAAGTTTCAGGGGGTTAGGGGTTAGGGTACGGGTTAGGGTTAGGGGTTAGGCTTCGGGTTGCGGCAAATGGTTAACTGGTTACTAGGCAGGGTAGCCGACCGTTAATCCGGCTCTCCGGCCCGCTTATAAGGGTGCACTAAGATGCAGAGCACACCAGCTGGTCCACGTGCGATGTAAAAAGCGGGCAACCAGTTAGCAGACACGGCAGCCGGCAGGTAATTTAAGCCGCCCGCCCGCCCGCCCGCCCGGTAGTACGGCTGCATGTAGCTGCAGAGCAGCCAAGCGGCTGCTGAGAGTAAGTACTGAAGGGGAAATGGTTAACCGGTTAGCAGGCAGGGCAGCCGGCCGGCCGGTAATCGGAGCCGTCCACGCGGTACTACGGCTGCCGTTAGCTGCAGAACAGCCCAGCCGCTGCTGAGAGTGGGTAATGAAGGGGAAATGGGGAACCAGACAACAGGCAGCGCAGCCGACCGTTAATTACAGCCTCCCGCCGGGTAATACGGGTGCAGTAAACTGCAGAAGACGCCAGCAGGTCCAGGGAATGTGTCCAGGACGTGGAAATGGTGAACCGGTCAGCAGGAAGGTCAGCCGGCCGGTAGTACGGGTGCAGTCATCAGCCGGCATCCCGAGCAGCTGAAAAGTCTTAAGCGCGGAATGGGGAAATCATTAACCTGTCAGCAAGCCGGCAGGGAAAGGGTGAAACGGCTTAAAATATCGAGGCGGCAAGGAAAAAATGGCAACCGGGGGCGGGGCGGATTCACAGTCACCACGTGAGAGGGGCGGTGCCTGGAGGCCGGGCAGGCGGTTGGCCGAAGGCCCGATACTCCGGGTGCTGTCAGCATTTCGCTTGCCGAGCTGCTCAAAAGTCGAGGTGCAGAACGGCGAAATCATTAACCGGCAAGCGGATGCATGGCAGCGGGCAGGGAAGGGTCAAAACGGCCTGAAATACCGGAGCGGCGGGCCAAGATGGCTGCCGGGGGGCGTATTCAGCGGTCGCACGTGACGGGGCGGTGCCTGGAGGCCGAGCCGCGCAAGCGCGATTTAAAGCGAGCAAAGTCCGAGCAGGAGCGATATCGTTGGCCATTCAGCCGGTTCGAGCCTGGTGGCCGAGGCGGGGAGGGTGGAACCGGGGAAAGGCTGGGTGTTCGGTGTCCGCCCGGGTGGTCCGGAGTTTTATTCGGGTTAGGGTTAGCGGTTAGGCTTAGGGCTGGGGTTAGGGTTGGGGCGTTAGGGTTAGGGGAAGTGTCAGGGGTAGGGGTAGGGTTAGAGTTAGGGGCTTGGCTTGGTGTTCGTGTCGGGGAAGGGGACAAGGCTAGTTTATTGTTGGCTCGGGGTTCGGGTTAGGGTTAGCGGTTAGGCTTAGGGCTGGGGTTAGGTTTGCGGCCAATGGTTTACCGGTTAGCAGGCAGGGTAGCCGGCCATTATTCAGGGCTTTCGGCATGGTAGTAAAGGTGCGCTGAGCTGCAGAACACAGCCGCTGGTCCACGGGATATGTACGGCACAGGGGAACCTGTGAACCAGTTAGCAGACAAGGCAGCCGACCGGTAATTATAGCCTCCCGCCGGGTAATAGAGGCGCAGTCAGCTGCAGAACACACCAGCAGGTCCAAGGACTAAGTACAGAATGAGGACACGGGCAGCCGGTCAGCAGGCAGGGCTGCCGGCCGGTAATTACAGCCTCCCGCCCGGTCATAGGGGTGCAGTTAGCTGCAGAACACACCAGCAGGTCCAAGGACTAAGTACAGAATGAGGACACGGGCAGCCGGTCAGCAGGCAGGGATGCCGGCCTGCCATAGGGGTGCAGTTAGCTGCAGAACACACCAGCAGGTCCAAGGACTAAGGACAGAATGGGGACACGGGCAGCCAGTTAGCAGGCAGGGCTGCCGGCCGGTAATTACAGCCTCCCGCCCGGTCATAGGGGTGCAGTTAGCTGCAGAACACACCAGCAGGTCCAAGGACTAAGGACAGAATGGGGACACGGGCAGCTGGTTAGCAGGCAGGGCTGCCGGCCGGTAATTACAGCCTCCCGCCCCGTCATAGGGGTGCAGTTAGCTGCAGAACACACCAGCAGGTCCACGGACTAAGTACCGAATGGGGACACGGGCAGTCGGTTAGCAGGCAGGGCTGCCGGCCGGTAATTACAGCCTCCCGCCCGGTCATCGGGGTTCAGTTAGCTGCAGAACACACCAGCAGGTCCAGGGACTCAGCACGGAATGGGGACATGGGCAGCCGGTTAGCAGGCTGGGCTGCCGGCCGGTATTTACAGCCTCCCGCCCGGTCATAGGGGTGCAGTTAGCTGCAGAACACACCAGCAGGTCCAGGGACTCAGCACGGAATGGGGACATGGGCAGCCGGTTAGCAGGCTGGGCTGCCGGCCGGTATTTACAGCCTCCCGCCCGGCCATAGGGGTGCAGTTAGCTGCAGAACACACCAGCATGTCCAAGGACTAAGTACAGAATGAGGACACGGGCAGCCGGTCAGCAGGCAGGGCTGCCGGCCGGTAATTACAGCCTCCCGCCCGGTCATAGGGGTGCAGTTAGCTGCAGAACACACCAGCAGGTCCAGGGACTCAGTACGGAATGGGGACACGGGCAGCCGGTTAGCAGGCTGGGCTGCCGGCCGGTATTTACAGCCTCCCGCCCGGTCATAGGGGTGCAGTTAGCTGCAGAACACACCAGCAGGTCCACGGACTAAGTACCGAATGGGGACACGGGCAGCCGGTTAGCAGGCTGGGCTGCCGGCCGGTATTTATAGCCTCCCGCCCGGTCATAGGTGTGCAGTTAACTGCAGAACACACCAGCAGGTCCAGGGACTCAGTACCAAACGGGGAATCGGTTAAGCGGTTACCTGGCAGGGCAGCCGACCAGTAATCATAGCCTCCCGCCCGGTCGTAGGGGTGCAGTTAGCTGCAGAACACACCAGCAGGTCCAGGGAATGTGTGCAGGACGGGGAAATGCTTAACGGGTTAGCAGGCCGGGCAGCCGGCCGGTAGTTGGAGCCGCCCGCCCGGTCGTACGGGAGCCGTCATCAGCCGGCATCCCGAGCAGCTGAAAAGTCTAAGCGCAGAATGGGGACATGGTGAACCAGTCAGCCAGCGGGCAGGGAAGGGTCGAAACGGCCTAAAATACCGGGCCGGCGGGCCAAGATGGCTGCCGGGGGGCGTATTCAGGGCCCCCACGTGAGGGGCCGGGGCTGGGGGCCGAGCCGGGCAAGCGCGGTTGAGAAACAGCCGAGTCCGAGCAGGGGGAAATCATTAACCGGTGATCCGGTTCGACCCCCCCCCCGGTGGCCGAGGCGGGGAGGGTCGACCCGGGGAAAGGTTGGGTGTTCGGTGTCCCTCAGGGCGGTCCCGAGCGCGTCCTAAAATAATCCGGGCTCCTGGGCCCTTTTTTGAAAAAGAACCGGTCGGGGAGCGGGTGCAATCCGGAAGGCCTGGCGGGGCTTCGGTGCCTCTTCCTCGGCATGACTACCGGAGGGTCGTCGGCCTGAATGACGGTTGCATTTGCTGGCTGTGGAGGTTGGCGGGCTATCTGCAGAATAGGAGGAGGTGGCAAATCGAGAATGGGTCGACTTCGCCAAGTGCCTTCTCGAGCCTCCAGGTCTGCAGGGACCGACCCAGGCTGCCGCCAAACCGACCGGGAGGCCCCGCCGTCGGCCATTTTTGGTCATTTTCGGCATTTTTCGCCTCTTTCGGCCGGTCAAGAAAAGCGGCGGCCTGACACCCGGGCGTGCACGGGGAAGGCTCCCCCTCGCCGGGAGGACCGGAGTTTGCCCCGGAAACCTCCGGAAGCCGGCCGGGAAGGCGGCTTCGGCCCGATGCACCTCCGGCTGCGTCCGAAGGCCGGGGGAAGTGGCCCCTGGGCCCGTGTGAGGGAAATCCGTGCCAAGACGGAAGTCCATGAGGTCGGATCCGAAGCTTCTGCCGGGCCCCCGGTGGAGGCATTCCCGCTAGGCGGGGCGAATCGGCCCGGCCACGGGGCGGGTTGCAATTGTTGGAGGGGGGCTGCCGGAGCTAGATAATGATTTCCCCTCGGTTCTCCCGATGGGGAAACGGCGAAAGGAGGTGTCGCGGGCTTTCGAGGCCTCCTCGGCGGCTGGACTACCGACCGACATCTCGGCTGCATTTGCTGGCTGGGGGGGTTGGCGGGGTATCTGCAGAATGGTAGGAGGTGGCAAGTCGAGAATCGGTCGACAGCTCCGAGTGCCGTCTCGAGCCTCCAGGTCCGCAGGGACCGATCCAGGCTGCCGCCTAACCGACCAGGAGGCCCCGCCGTCGGCCATTTTTGTCCATTTTCGGCATTTTTTACCGTCTTTCGGTCGGTCACGGAAAGCGGCGACCGGAAGCCCGGGCGTGCCCGGGGACGGCTCCCACTGGCCCCGGGGACCGGATTTGCCCCGGTCGGAGCCCCGGAAACGCACCCGAAGCCGGCCGGAGAAGGCGGCTAAGGGCAATGCACCTCGGATTGAATTTGCGCACCGGGGAAAGTGGCCTCGGGGCCCGCGAGGTGTGACGGTGTGCCTTCGGTAAGCTTCTGGAGAAATGGGTAACCAATGCACCTCGGACTGAATGTGCAGGACGTGCAACGGGGCCTCCGGGTCCGCGAGATATCGCAGGTTGGCCTCGGTAAGCCTCTGGAGAAATGGCTAACCAATGGGACAGTGGCCCTGAGAAATCATTAACCATTTGGACTTCGTCTCTGGCAGAGAGGCAAGTGTGGTGCAGAAATCATTAACCATTTGGACTTAGTCTCTGGCAGCGAGGCAAGTGTGGTGCAGAAATCATTAACCATTTGGACTTAGTCTCTGGCAGCGAGGCAAGTGTGGCGGAGAAATCATTAACCATTTGGACTTAGTCTCTGGCAGCGAGGCAAGTGTGGCGCAGAAATCATTAACCGTTTGGACTTCGTCTCTGGCAGAGAGGCAAGTGTGGTGCAGAAATCATTAACCATTTGGACTTCGTCTCTGGCACAGAGGCAAGTGCAGTGGAGAAATCATTAACCATTTGGACTTAGTCTCTGGCAGCGAGGCAAGTGTGGCGGAGAAATCATTAACCGTTTGGACTTCGTCTCTGGCAGAGAGGCAAGTGTGGTGCAGAAATCATTAACCGTTTGGACTTAGTCTCTGGCAGCGAGGCAAGTGTGGCGGAGAAATCATTAACCGTTTGGACTTAGTCTCTGGCAGAGAGGCAAGTGTGGTGCAGAAATCATTAACCATTTGGACTTAGTCTCTGGCAGCGAGGCAAGTGTGGTGCAGAAATCATTAACCATTTGGACTTAGTCTCTGGCAGCGAGGCAAGTGTGGCGCAGAAATCATTAACCGTTTGGACTTCGTCTCTGGCAGAGAGGCAAGTGTGGTGCAGAAATCATTAACCATTTGGACTTCGTCTCTGGCACAGAGGCAAGTGCAGTGGAGAAATCATTAACCATTTGGACTTAGTTTCTGGCAGCGAGGCAAGTGTGGCGGAGAAATCATTAACCGTTTGGACTTCGTCTCTGGCAGCGAGGCAAGTGTGGTGCAGAAATCATTAACCATTTGGACTTAGTCTCTGGCAGCGAGGCAAGTGTGGCGGAGAAATCATTAACCGTTTGGACTTCGTCTCTGGCAGAGAGGCAAGTGTGGTGCAGAAATCATTAACCATTTGGACTTAGTCTCTGGCAGCGAGGCAAGTGTGGCGGAGAAATCATTAACCGTTTGGACTTAGTCTCTGGCAGCGAGGCAAGTGTGGCGGAGAAATCATTAACCATTTGGACTTAAGTCTGTGGCAGAGGCAAGTTTGGAAGAGAAATCAGTAACTAATAAATAAAATGCACCCCAGATTGCATTCGCCGGCCGTGGAAAGTGTCTCCTGGGCCCGGGAGAAGAAAATCCGTGCTCAGACGGAAGCGTATGGCGTCGAATCCGAGGCTCTTGCCCGGCTCGCAGTGGGGGTATTCCCCCTGAGAGTAGCGAATCGGCCCGACGGCTGGGTCGGTTGCAATTTTTGGCATGGTACTCGTCCAGCTCATTAATGATTTCCCTTCGGTTCTCCCGAAGAGGAAACGGCAAAATGGCGCTTTGCGGGCTTTTGAGGCCTCCTGGACGGTAGGGCTACCGCCCCACCTCTCGGGTGCAATTGTTGGCCGGGGGGATTGGCGGGGTACCCGGAGAATTTCGGGGACACGATTTTCAGAACATTTTAAGGCAACGGTCACACTTTAAAAATGCCTAAAAAAGTGCGACTTTGAGGAAGGTCAACTATTTCAAATAGAACACCTTCCAATGACCTCTCGGAAGTCCAAAATGACGATGTAAGTGCAATTTATGCGGGCTTTCCGAGCTATGTTGTCGGTCTGAAAAATCGTCCGGGGCCCAGGCCGGTGGTAACCCTGGTTTCAATAATTTTGTGGCGACATGAACAGATGTATATATGTATATATATCCTAAACAGAAATATTCTCTTAAGTGTCACCTGGCGGTGTCCTTCATGATGAATAAAACACAAAGTCTGTTCATTAGTCCCCTTGGGTTGCCAAAGTGCGTGCCCAGAACCCTGTTGAACGCAGGCGACGCACGCCGGCTGCAGGCTTCCTTCCGTGCGAGCGCCAACCTGTTGCTTCCTTTGAACAAAAATAATCTGAAAGTTTCACCTGGTGGCTGGTGTGACTTAATGATGTAAAAAAGACAAAGTGTCACCCGGCGGTGCACTTTGAAAAGAACAGCAATTCTGTTCACAGGCATACATGGCAGGGTGCCTGAGACCCCATGGGTCGCACGCAGTGTTTGACAAGGCCCGAGTGAACACAGAGTGCGTGCAGAAACATGGAAAAAAGTGTT
>JANJGN010003981.1:0-38131 GCA_026770705.1 Isurus oxyrinchus
TTGCCTCTGTTTCACTCTGTTTGCCTCTGTTTGCCTCTGTTTAACACTGTTCGCCTTCTGTTTAACCCTGATTGCCTCTGTGTGACCCTTTTTGCCTCTGTTTAACCCAATTTGCCTCTGTTTAACACTGTTTGCCTCTGTTTAACACTGTTTGCCTCTGTTTAACCCGGTTTGCCTCTGTTTAACACTGTTTAACTCTGTTTGCCTCTGTTTCACACTGTTTGCCTCTGTTTAACACTGTTTACCTCTTTTTCCCTTTGTTGCACTCTCTTTAACTCTGTTTCACTCTTTTTGCCTCTGTTTCACTCTGTTTGCCTCTGTTTGCCTCTGTTTAACACTGTTCGCCTTCTGTTTAACCCTGATTGCCTCTGTGTGACCCTTTTTGCCTCTGTTTAACCCAATTTGCCTCTGTTTAACACTGTTTGCCTCTGTTTAACACTGTTTGCCTCTGTTTAACCCGGTTTGCCTCTGTTTAACACTGTTTAACTCTGTGTGCCTCTGTTTCACACTGTTTGACTCTGTTTAACACTGTTTACCTCTGTTTCCCTTTGTTGCAATCTCTTTAACTCTGTTTCACTCTTTTTGCCTCTGTTTCACTCTGTTTACCTCTGTTTGCCTCTGTTTGCCTCTGTTTGCCTCTGTTTGCCTCTTTTTAACACTGTTTAACCCTGTTTGCCTCTGTTTAACACTATTTGCCTCTGTTTACCACGGTTTAACCCTGTTTGCCTCTTTTTAACTCTGTTTGCCTCTGTTTAACCCTGTTTGCCTCTGTTTAACCCTGTTTGCCAACTGTTTAACACTGTTTAACACTGTGTAACCCTGTTTGCCTCTGTTTAACACTGTTTGCCTCTGTTTAAATCTGTTTGCCTCTGTTTAACTCTGTTTGCCTCTTTTTAAATCTTTTTGCCTCTGTTTAACTCTGTTTAACTCTGGTTAACTCTGCTTAACTCTGTTTGCCTCTGGTTAAGTCTGTTTAACTCTGTTTGCCTCTGTTTAAGTCTGTTTTACTCTGTTTGCCTCTGTTTAAGTCTGTTTAACTCTGTTTTTTTTCGGTTTGCCTCTGTTTAAGTCTGTTTGCCTCTGTTTAAGTCTGTTTCCCTCTGTTTAAGTCTGGTTGTATCTGTTTCAGTCTGTTTGCCTCTGTTTAAGTCTGTTTAAGTCTGTTTTAGTCTGTTTGCCTCTGTTTGCCTCTGTTTGCCTGTGCTTGCCTCTGCTTGCCTCTGTTTAAACCTGTATGCCTCTGTTTAACTCTGTTTGTCTCTGTTTAACTCTGTTTAAGTCTGTTTGCCTCTGTTTAAATCTGTTTAAGTCTGTTTAAGTTTGTTTGCCTCTGTTTGCCTCTGTTTAAGTCTGTTTGCCTCTGTTTAAGTCTGTTTGCCTCTATTTAAGTCTTTTTGCCTCTGTTTGCCTCTGTTTGCCCCTGTTTTCCTCTGTTTAACACTGTTTCCCCTCTGTTTAACACTGTTTACCTCTGTTTAACACTGTTTGCCTCTGTGTAACATTGCTTAACATCTGTTTAACTCTGTTTGCCTCTGTTTAACACTGTTTAACCCTGTTTGCCTCTGTTTAACCCTGTTTAACCCTGTTTGCCTCTGTTTAACCCTGTTTGCCTCTTTTTAAGTCGGTTTGCCTCTGTTTAACACTGTTTGCCTCTGTTTGCCTCTATTTGCCTCTGTTTAACTCTGTTTAACTCTGTTTGCCTCTGTTTCACACTGTTTGCCTCTGTTTAAAACTTTTTAACCCTGTTTGCCTCTGTTTAACCCTGATTGCCTCTATTTAACACTGTTTAAATCTGTTTGTCTCTGTTTAACTCTGTTTAACTCTGTTCACCTCTGTTCAACTCAGCTTCCCTCTTTTTGCCTCTGTTTAACTCTGTTTGCCTCTGTTTAACTCTATTTAACTCTGTTTGCCTCTGTTTAACGCTGTTTAACTCTGTTTGCCTCTGTTTAAGTCTGTTTTCCTCTGTTTAACTCTGATTAACTCAGTTTCGCTCTGTTTGCCTCTGTTTAACTCTGTTTAACTCTGTTTAACTCTGTTTAAGTCGGTTTAAGTCTGTTTGCCTCTGTTTGCCTCTGTTTAACTCTGTTTAACAATGTTTGCCTCTGTTTAACCCTGTTCGCCTTCTGTTTAACCCTGTTTGCCTCTGTGTAACCCTGTTTGCCTCTGTTAAACCCAAATTGCCTCTGTTTAACACTGTTTGCCTCAGTGTAACACTGTTTGCCTCTTTTTAACACTGTTTGCCTCTGTTTAACACTGTTTGCCTCTGTTTAACTCTGTTTACCTCTGTTCAACTCTATTTAACTCTGTATGCCTCTGTTTAACGCAGTTTAACTCTGTTTGCCGCAGTTTAACTCTATTTAACTCTGTTTTCCTCAGTTCAACTCCGTTGCACTCTAATTTACTCTGTATGCCTCTGTTAAACTGTGTTTCAATCACTTTCCCTCTGTTTCCCTCTGTTTCACTCTGTTAAACTCTGTTGAACTCTGTTTGCCTCGGTTTAAATCTGTTAAACTCTGTTCACCTCTGTTTAACTCTGTTTAACTCTGTTTGCTTCTGTTTAAATCTGTATGCCTCTGATGAACTCTGTTTGCCTCTGTCTAAATCTGTTTAAATCTGTTTGCCTCTGTTTAAGTCTGTTTTCCTCTGTTTAACTCTGATTAACTCAGTTTCCCTCTGTTTGCATCTGTTTAACTCTGTTTAACTCTGTTTGACTCTGTTTAATTCTGTTTAACTCTGTTTACCTCTGTTCAACTCTATTTAACTCTGTATGCCTCTGATTAACGCAGTTTAACTCTGTTTGCCTCAGTTTAACTCTATTTAACTCTGTTTTCCTCAGTTCAACTCTGTTGCACTCTAATTTACTCTGTATGCCTCTGTTAAACTGTGTTTCAATCACTTTCCCTCTGTTTCCCTCTGTTTCACTCTGTTAAACTCTGTTGAACTCTGTTTGCCTCGGTTTAAATCTGTTAAACTCTGTTCACCTCTGTTTAACTCTGTTTAACTCTGTTTGCTTCTGTTTAAATCTGTATGCCTCTGATGAACTCTGTTTGCCTCTGTCTAAATCTGTTTAAATCTGTTTGCCTCTGTTTAAGTCTGTTTTCCTCTGTTTAACTCTGATTAACTCAGTTTCCCTCTGTTTGCATCTGTTTAACTCTGTTTAACTCTGTTTGACTCTGTTTAATTCTGTTTAACTCTGTTTGCCTCTGTTCAACTCTATTTAACTCTGTTTGCCTCTGTTTAACGCAGTTTAACTCTCTTTGCCACTGTTTAACTCTATTTAACTCTGTTTTCCTCAGTTCAACTCTGTTGCATTTTATTTTACTCTGTATGCCTCTTTTTAACTCTGTTTCAATCAGTTTCTCTCTGTTTCCCTCTGTTTCATTCTGTTAAACTCTGTTGAACTCTGTTTGCCTCGGTTTAAATCTGTTTAACTCTGTTCACCTCTGTTTAACTCTGTTTAACTCTGTTTGCCTCTGTTTAAATCTGTTTGCCTCTGCTGAACTCTGTTTGCCTCTGTCTAAATCTGTTTAACTCTGTTTGCCTCTGTTTAAGTTTGTTTCACTCAGTTCCCTCTGTTTGCCTCTGTTCAACTCTGTTTAACTCGGTTTCACTCTGTTGCCTCTGATAACATCTGTTTAACACTGTTTGCATTTGTTTAAGTCTGTTTGCTTCTGTTTAATTCTGTTTAATTCTGTTTGCCTCTGTTTAACTCAGTTTCCCTCTCTTTGCCTCTGTTTAACTCTGTTTAACTCTGTTTGCCTCTGTTTAACTCTGCTTAACTCTGTTTAACTCTGTTCGCCTCTGTTTAACTCTGTTTAACTCTGTTCACCTCTGTTTAACTCAGCTTCCCTCTGTTTGCCACTGTTTAACTCTGTTTGCCTCTGTTTAACTCTATGTAACTCTGTTTGCCTCTGTTTAACGCTGTTTTAAATCTGTTTGCCTCTGTTTAAGTCTGTTTTCCCCTGTTTAACTCTGATTAACTAAGTTTCCCTCTGTTTGCCTCTGTTTAACTCTGTTTAACTCTGTTTAACTCTGTTTAAGTCGGATTAAGTCTGTTTGCCTCTGTTTGCCTCTGTTTAACTCTGTTTGCCTCTGTTTAACAATGTTTGCCTCTGTTTAACACTGTTCGCCTTCTGTTTAACCCTGATTGCCTCTGTGTGACCCTTTTTGCCTCTGTTTAACCCAATTTGCCTCTGTTTAACACTGTTTGCCTCTGTTTAACACTGTTTGCCTCTGTTTAACCCGGTGTGCCTCTGTTTAACACTGTTTAACTCTGTTTGCCTCTGTTTCACACTGTTTGCCTCTGTTTAACACTGTTTACCTCTGTTTCCCTTTGTTGCACTCTCTTTAACTCTGTTTCACTCTTTTTGCCTCTGTTTCACTCTGTTTGCCTCTGTTTGCCTCTGTTTAACACTGTTCGCCTTCTGTTTAACCCTGATTGCCTCTGTGTGACCCTTTTTGCCTCTGTTTAACCCAATTTGCCTCTGTTTAACACTGTTTGCCTCTGTTAACACTGTTTGCCTCTGTTTAACCCGGTTTGCCTCTGTTTAACACTGTTTAACTCTGTTTACCTCTCTTTCACACTGTTTGCCTCTGTTTAACACTGTTTACCTCTGTTTCCCTTTGTTGCACTCTCTTTAACTCTGTTTCACTCTTTTTGCCTCTGTTTCACTCTGTTTGCCTCTGTTTGCCTCTGTTTAACACTGTTCGCCTTCTGTTTAACCCTGATTGCCTCTGTGTGACCCTTTTTGCCTCTGTTTAACCCAATTTGCCTCTGTTTAACACTGTTTGCCTCTGTTTAACACTGTTTGCCTCTGTTTAACCCGGTTTGCCTCTGTTTAACACTGTTTAACTCTGTTTTGCCTCTGTTTCACACTGTTTGCCTCTGTTTAACACTGTTTACCTCTGTTTCCCTTTGTTGCAATCTCTTTAACTCTGTTTCACTCTTTTTGCCTCTGTTTCACTCTGTTTACCTCTGTTTGCCTCTGTTTGCCTCTGTTGCCTCTGTTTGCCTCTTTTTAACACTGTTTAACCCTGTTTGCCTCTGTTTAACACTATTTTCCTCTGTTTACCACGGTTTAACCCTGTTTGCCTCTTTTTAACTCTGTTTGCCTCTGTTTAACCCTGTTTGCCTCTGTTTAACCATGTTTGCCAACTGTTTAACACTGTTTAACACTGTGTAACCCTGTTTGCCTCTGTTTAACACTGTTTGCCTCTGTTTAAATCTGTTTGCCTCTGTTTAACTCTGTTTGCCTCTTTTTAAATCTTTTTGCCTCTGTTTAACTCTGTTTAACTCTGGTTAACTCTGCTTAACTCTGTTTGCCTCTGGTTAAGTCTGTTTAACTCTGTTTGCCTCTGTTTAAGTCTGTTTTACTCTGTTTGCCTCTGTTTAAGTCTGTTTAACTCTGTTTTTTTCGGTTTGCCTCTGTTTAAGTCTGTTTGCCTCTGTTTAAGTCTGTTTCCCTCTGTTTAAGTCTGGTTGTATCTGTTTCAGTCTGTTTGCCTCTGTTTAAGTCTGTTTAAGTCTGTTTTAGTCTGTTTGCCTCTGTTTGCCTCTGTTTGCCTGTGCTTGCCTCTGCTTGCCTCTGTTTAAACCTGTATGCCTCTGTTTAACTCTGTTTGTCTCTGTTTAACTCTGTTTAAGTCTGTTTGCCTCTGTTTAAATCTGTTTAAGTCTGTTTAAGTTTGTTTGCCTCTGTTTGCCTCTGTTTAAGTCTTTTTGCCTCTGTTTAAGTCTGTTTGCCTCTATTTAAGTCTTTTTGCCTCTGTTTGCCTCTGTTTGCCCCTGTTTTCCTCTGTTTAACACTGTTTCCCTCTGTTTAACACTGTTTACCTCTGTTTAACACTGTTTGCCTCTGTGTAACATTGCTTAACATCTGTTTAACTCTGTTTGCCTCTGTTTAACACTGTTTAACCCTGTTTGCCTCTGTTTAACCCTGTTTAACCCTGTTTGCCTCTGTTTAACCCTGTTTGCCTCTTTTTAAGTCGGTTTGCCTCTGTTTAACACTGTTTGCCTCTGTTTGCCTCTATTTGCCTCTGTTTAACTGTTTAACTCTGTTTGCCTCTGTTTCACACTGTTTGCCTCTGTTTAAAACTTTTTAACCCTGTTTGCCTCTGTTTAACCCTGATTGCCTCTATTTAACACTGTTTAAATCTGTTTGTCTCTGTTTAACTCTGTTTAACTCTGTTCACCTCTGTTCAACTCAGCTTCCCTCTTTTTGCCTCTGTTTAACTCTGTTTGCCTCTGTTTAACTCTATTTAACTCTGTTTGCCTCTGTTTAACGCTGTTTAACTCTGTTTGCCTCTGTTTAAGTCTGTTTTCCTCTGTTTAACTCTGATTAACTCAGTTTCGCTCTGTTTGCCTCTGTTTAACTCTGTTTAACTCTGTTTAACTCTGTTTAAGTCGGTTTAAGTCTGTTTGCCTCTGTTTGCCTCTGTTTAACTCTGTTTAACAATGTTTGCCTCTGTTTAACCCTGTTCGCCTTCTGTTTAACCCTGTTTGCCTCTGTGTAACCCTGTTTGCCTCTGTTAAACCCAAATTGCCTCTGTTTAACACTGTTTGCCTCAGTGTAACACTGTTTGCCTCTTTTTAACACTGTTTGCCTCTGTTTAACACTGTTTGCCTCTGTTTAACTCTGTTTACCTCTGTTCAACTCTATTTAACTCTGTATGCCTCTGTTTAACGCAGTTTAACTCTGTTTGCCTCAGTTTAACTCTATTTAACTCTGTTTTCCTCAGTTCAACTCTGTTGCACTCTAATTTACTCTGTATGCCTCTGTTCAACTGTGTTTCAATCAGTTTCCCTCTGTTTCCCTCTGTTTCACTCTGTTAAACTCTGTTGAACTCTGTTTGCCTCGGTTTAAATCTGTTAAACTCTGTTCACCTCTGTTTAACTCTGTTTACCTCTGTTTGCTTCTGTTTAAATCTGTATGCCTCTGATGAACTCTGTTTGCCTCTGTCTAAATCTGTTTAAATCTGTTTGCCTCTGTTTAAGTCTGTTTTCCTCTGTTTAACTCTGATTAACTCAGTTTCCCTCTGTTTGCATCTGTTTAACTCTGTTTAACTCTGTTTGACTCTGTTTAATTCTGTTTAACTCTGTTTGCCTCTGTTCAACTCTATTTAACTCTGTTTGCCTCTGTTTAACGCAGTTTAACTCTCTTTGCCACTGTTTAACTCTATTTAACTCTGTTTTCCTCAGTTCAACTCTGTTGCATTTTATTTTACTCTGTATGCCTCTGTTTAACTGTGTTTCAATCAGTTTCTCTCTGTCTCCCTCTGTTTCATTCTGTTAAACTCTGTTGAACTCTGTTTGCCTCGGTTTAAATCTGTTTAACTCTGTTCACCTCTGTTTAACTCTGTTTAACTCTGTTTGCCTCTGTTTAAATCTGTTTGCCTCTGCTGAACTCTGTTTGCCTCTGTCTAAATCTGTTTAACTCTGTTTGCCTCTGTTTAAGTTTGTTTCACTCAGTTCCCTCTGTTTGCCTCTGTTCAACTCTGTTTAACTCGGTTTCACTCTGTTGCCTCTGATAACATCTGTTTAACACTGTTTGCATTTGTTTAAGTCTGTTTGCTTCTGTTTAATTCTGTTTAACTCTGTTTGCCTCTGTTTAATTCAGTTTCCCTCTCTTTGCCTCTGTTTAACTCTGTTTAACTCTGTTTGCCTCTGTTTAACTCTGCTTAACTCTGTTTAACTCTGTTCGCCTCTGTTTAACTCTGTTTAACTCTGTTCACCTCTGTTTAACTCAGCTTCCCTCTGTTTGCCACTGTTTAACTCTGTTTGCCTCTGTTTAACTCTATGTAACTCTGTTTGCCTCTGTTTAACGCTGTTTAAATCTGTTTGCCTCTGTTTAAGTCTGTTTTCCCCTTTTTAACTCTGATTAACTCTGTTTCCCTCTGTTTGCCTCTGTTTAACTCTGTTTAACTCTGTTTAACTCTGTTTAAGTCGGTTTAAGTCTGTTTGCCTCTGTTTGCCTCTGTTTAACACTGTTTGCCTCTGTTTAACAATGTTTGCCTCTGTTTAACACTGTTCGCCTTCTGTTTAACCCTGATTGCCTCTGTGTGACCCTTTTTGCCTCTGTTTAACCCAATTTGCCTCTGTTTAACACTGTTTGCCTCTGTTTAACACTGTTTGCCTCTGTTTAACCCGGTTTGCCTCTGTTTAACACTGTTTAACTCTGTTTGCCTCTGTTTCACACTGTTTGCCTCTGTTTAACACTGTTTACCTCTGTTTCCCTTTGTTGCACTCTCTTTAACTCTGTTTCACTCTTTTTGCCTCTGTTTCACTCTGTTTGCCTCTGTTTGCCTCTGTTTAACACTGTTCGCCTTCTGTTTAACCCTGATTGCCTCTGTGTGACCCTTTTTGCCTCTGTTTAACCCAATTTGCCTCTGTTTAACACTATTTGCCTCTGTTTAACACTGTTTGCCTCTGTTTAACCCGGTTTGCCTCTGTTTAACACTGTTTAACTCTGTTGCCACTGTTTCACACTGTTTGACTCTGTTTAACACTGTTTACCTCTGTTTCCCTTTGTTGCACTCTCTTTAACTCTGTTTCACTCTTTTTGCCTCTGTTTCACTCTGTTTACCTCTGTTTGCCTCTGTTTGCCTCTGTTTGCCTCTGTTTGCCTCTTTTTAACACTGTTTAACCCTGTTTGCCTCTGTTTAACACTATTTGCCTCTGTTTACCACGGTTTAACCCTGTTTGCCTCTTTTTAACTCTGTTTGCCTCTGTTTAACCCTGTTTGCCTCTGTTTAACCCTGTTTGCCAACTGTTTAACACTGTTTAACACTGTGTAACCCTGTTTGCCTCTGTTTAACTCTGTTTGCCTCTGTTTAAATCTGTTTGCCTCTGTTTAACTCTGTTTGCCTCTTTTTAAATCTTTTTGCCTCTGTTTAACTCTGTTTAACTCTGGTTAACTCTGCTTAACTCCGTTTGCCTCTGGTTAAGTCTGTTTAACTCTGTTTGCCTCTGTTTAAGTCTGTTTTACTCTGTTTAAGTCTGTTTAAGTCTGTTTTTTTCGGTTTGCCTCTGTTTAATTCTGTTTGCCTCTGTTTAAGTCTGTTTCCCCTCTGTTTAAGTCTGGTTGTATCTGTTTCAGTCTGTTTGCCTCTGTTTAAGTCTGTTTAAGTCTGTTTTAGTCTGTTTGCCTCTGTTTGCCTGTGCTTGCCTCTGCTTGGCTCTGTTTAAACCTGTATGCCTCTGTTTAACTCTGTTTGTCTCTGTTTAACTCTGTTTAAGTCTGTTTGCCTCTGTTTAACTGTTTAAGTCTGTTTAAGTTTGTTTGCCTCTGTTTGCCTCTGTTTAAGTCTGTTTGCCTCTGTTTAAGTCTGTTTGCCTCTATTTAAGTCTTTTTGCCTCTGTTTAAGTCTTTTTGCCTCTGTTTAAGACTTTTTGCCTCTGTTTAAGTCTGTTTGCCTCTGTTTGCCTCTGTTTGCCTCTGTTTAAGACTATTTAAGTCTGTTTAAGTCTGTGTGCCTCTGTTTAAGTCTGTTTGCTTCTATTTAAGTCTGTTTGCCTCTGTTTAAGTCTGTTTGCCTCTGTTTGCCTCTGTTTGCCTGTGCTTGCCTCTGCTTGCCTCTGCTTAACCCTGTATGCCTCTGTTTAACTCTGTTTGTCTCTGTTTAACTCTGTTTAAGTCTGTTTGCCTCTGTTTAACTCTGTTTAAGTCTGTTTAAGTTTGTTTGCCTCTGTTTAACTCTGTTTAAGTCTGTTTGCCTCTGTTTAAGTCTGTTTGCCTCTATTTAAGTCTTTTTGCCTCTGTTTAAGTCTGTTTGCCTCTGTTTAAGTCTTTTTTCCTCTGTTTAAGTCTGTTTGCCTCTGTTTGCCTCTGCTTGCCTCTGTTTAAGACTATTTAAGTCTGTTTAAGTCTGTGTGCCTCTGTTTAAGTCTGTTTGCTTCTATTTAAGTCTGTTTGCCTCTGTTTAAGTCTGTTTGCCTCTGTTTGCCTCTGTTTGCCCCTGTTTTCCTCTGTTTAACACTGTTTCCCTCTGTTTAACACTGTTTACCTCTGTTTAACACTGTTTGCCTCTGTGTAACATTGCTTAACATCTGTTTAACTCTGTTTGCCTCTGTTTAACACTGTTTAACCCTGTTTGCCTCTGTTTAACCCTGTTTAACCATGTTTGCCTCTGTTTAACCCTGTTTGCCTCTTTTTAAGTCGGTTTGCCTCTGTTTAACACTGTTTGCCTCTGTTTGCCTCTATTTGCCTCTGTTTAACTCTGTTTAAATCTGTTTGCCTCTGTTTCACACTGTTTGCCTCTGTTTAAAACTTTTTAACCCTGTTTGCCTCTGTTTAACCCTGATTGCCTCTATTTAACACTGTTTAAATCTGTTTGTCTCTGTTTAACTCTGTTTAACTCTGTTCACCTCTGTTCAACTCAGCTTCCCTCTTTTTGCCTCTGTTTAACTCTATTTAACTCTGTTTGCCTCTGTTTAACGCTGTTTAACTCTGTTTGCCTCTGTTTAAGTCTGTTTTCCTCTGTTTAACTCTGATTAACTCAGTTTCGCTCTGTTTGCCTCTGTTTAACTCTGTTTAACTCTGTTTAACTCTGTTTAAGTCGGTTTAAGTCTGTTTGCCTCTGTTTGCCTCTGTTTAACTCTGTTTAACAATGTTTGCCTCTGTTTAACCCTGTTCGCCTTCTGTTTAACCCTGTTTGCCTCTGTGTAACCCTGTTTGCCTCTGTTAAACCCAAATTGCCTCTGTTTAACACTGTTTGCCTCAGTGTAACACTGTTTGCCTCTTTTTAACACTGTTTGCCTCTGTTTAACACTGTTTGCCTCTGTTTAACACTGTTTGCCTCTGTTTAACACGGTTTGCCTCTGTTTAACACTGTTTAACTCTGTTTGCCTCTGTTTAACACTGTTTACCTCTGTTTCCCATTGTTGCATTCTGTTTAACTCTGTTTCAGTCTGTTTCACTCTTTTTGCCTCTGTTTCACTCTGTTTCACTCTGTTTGCCTCTGTTTGCTTCTGTTTGCCTCTTTTTAACACTGTTTAACCCTGTTTGCCTCTGTTTAACACTTTTTGCCTCTGTTTACCAAGGTTTAACCCTGTTTGCCTCTGTTTAAATCTGTTTGCCTCAGTTTAACCCTGTTTGCCTCTGTTTAACCCTGTTTGCCTCTGTCTAACACTGTTTAACACTGTGTAACCCTGTTTGCCTCTGTTTAACTCTGTTTGCCTCTGTTTCACTCTGTTTGCCTCTGTTTAACTCTGTTTGCCTCTGTTTCACTCTGTTTGTCTCTGTTTAACTCTGTTTAATTCTGTTTGCCTCTGTTTAACTCTGTTTGACTCTGTTTAATTATTTTAACACTGTTCGCCTCTGTTTAAGTCTATTTAACTCTGTTTGCTCTGTTTAACGCTGTTTAACTCTGTTTGCCTCTGTTTAAATCTGTATGCCTCTGCTGAACTCTGTTTGCCTCTGTCTAAATCTGTTTAACTCTGTTTGCCTCTGTTTCAGTCTGTTTCACTCAGTTTCCCTCTGTTTGCCTCTGTTCAACTCTGTTTAACTCTGTTTGCCTCTGTTTAACTCTGCTTAACTCTGTTTAACACTGTTCGCATCTGCTTAACTCTGTTTAAGTCTGTTTGTCTCTGTTCACCTCTGTTTAACTCAGCTTCCCTCTGTTTGCCTCTGTTTAACTCCATTTGCCTCTGTTTAACTCTATTTAACTCTGTTTGCCTCTGTTTAACGCAGTTTAACTCTGTTTGCCTCTGTTTAACTCTATTTAACTCTGTTTTCCTCAGTTCAACTCTGTTGCACTCTATTTTAATCTTTATGCCTCTGCTCAACTGTGTTTCAATCAGTTTCCCTCTGTTTCCCTCTGTTTCACTCTGTTAAACTCTGTTGAACTCTGTTTGCCTCGGTTTAAATCTGTTTAACTCTGTTCACCTCTGTTTAACTCTGTTTAACTCTGTTTGCTTCTGTTTAAATCTGTATGCCTCTGCTGAACTCTGTTTGCCTCTGTCTAAATCTGTTTAAATCTGCTTGCCTCTGTTTAAGTCTGTTTTCCTCTGTTTAACTCTGATTAACTCAGTTTCCCTCTGTTTGCATCTGTTTAACTCTGTTTAACTCTGTTTGCCTCTGTTTAACTCTGTTTAACTCTGTTTGCCTCTGTTTAACACTGTTTGCCTCTGTTTAACACTGTTTCCCTCTGTTTTCCTCTGCATGCCACTGCTTGCCTCTGTTTAACACTGTTTAACCCTGTTTGCCTCTGTTTAACCCTGATTGCCTCTGTTTAACACCGTTTGCCTCTGTTTAACACTGTTTGCCTCTGTTTAACACTGTTTGCCTCTGTTTAACACTGTTTAACTCTGTTTAACACTCTTTAACTCTGTTTGCCTCTGTTTAACACTGTTTACCTTTCTTTGCCTTTGTTTAACCCTGTTTGCCTCTGTTTAACACTGTTTGCCTCTGTTTAACACTGTTTGTCTCTGTTTAACACTGTTTGCCTCGGTTTCACTCTGTTTGCCTCTGTTTAACACTGTTTGCCTCTGTTTAACACTGTTTGCCTCTGTTTAACACTGTTTAACTCTGTTTAACACTCTTTAACTCTGTTTGCCTCTGTTTAACACTGTTTACCTTTCTTCGCCTTTGTTTAACCCTGTTTGCCTCTGTTTAACACTGTTTGCCTCTGTTTAACACTGTTTGTCTCTGTTTAACTCTGTTTGCCTCTGTTTCACTCTGTTTGCCTCTGTTTAACTCTGTTTGCCTCTGTTTCACTCTGTTTGTCTCTGTTTAACTCTGTTTAATTCTGTTTGCCTCTGTTTAACTCTGTTTGACTCTGTTTAATTATTTTAACACTGTTAGCCTCTGTTTAACTCTATTTAACTCTGTTTGCTCTGTTTAACGCTGTTTAACTCTGTTTGCCTCTGTTTAAATCTGTATGCCTCTGCTGAACTCTGTTTGCCTCTGTCTAAATCTGTTTAACTCTGTTTGCCTCTGTTTCAGTCTGTTTCACTCAGTTTCCCTCTGTTTGCCTCTGTTCAACTCTGTTTAACTCTGTTTGCCTCTGTTTAACTCTGCTTAACTCTGTTTAACACTGTTCGCATCTGCTTAACTCTGTTTAAGTCTGTTTGTCTCTGTTCACCTCTGTTTAACTCAGCTTCCCTCTGTTTGCCTCTGTTTAACTCCATTTGCCTCTGTTTAACTCTATTTAACTCTGTTTGCCTCTGTTTAACGCAGTTTAACTCTGTTTGCCTCTGTTTAACTCTATTTAACTCTGTTTTCATCAGTTCAACTCTGTTGCACTCTATTTTAATCTTTATGCCTCTGCTCAACTGTGTTTCAATCAGTTTCCCTCTGTTTCCCTCTGTTTCACTCTGTTAAACTCTGTTGAACTCTGTTTGCCTCGGTTTAAATCTGTTTAACTCTGTTCACCTCTCTTTAACTCTGTTTAACTCTGTTTGCTTCTGTTTAAATCTGTATGCCTCTGCTGAACTCTGTTTGCCTCTGTCTAAATCTGTTTAAATCTGCTTGCCTCTGTTTAAGTCTGTTTTCCTCTGTTTAACTCTGATTAACTCAGTTTCCCTCTGTTTGCATCTGTTTAACTCTGTTTAACTCTGTTTGCCTCTGTTTAACTCTGTTTAACTCTGTTTGCCTCTGTTTAACACTGTTTCCCTCTGTTTTCCTCTGCATGCCACTGCTTGCCTCTGTTTAACACTGTTTAACCCTGTTTGCCTCTGTTTAACCCTGATTGCCTCTGTTTAACACCGTTTGCCTCTGTTTAACACTGTTTGCCTCTGTTTAACACTGTTTGCCTCTGTTTAACACTGTTTAACTCTGTTTAACACTTTTTAACTCTGTTTGCCTCTGTTTAACACTGTTTACCTTTCTTTGCCTTTGTTTAACCCTGTTTGCCTCTGTTTAACACTGTTTGCCTCTGATTAACACTGTTTGTCTCTGTTTAACACTGTTTGCCTCGGTTTAACTCTGTTTAAATCTGTTTGCCTCTTTCAACTCTGTTTTACTCTGCTTAACTCTGCATGCCTCTGTTAAACTCTGTTTAACTCTGTTGAACTCTGTTCATCTCTGCTTAACACTGTTTGCCTCTGTTTAGCTCTGTTGAACTCTGTTTGCGTCTGTTTCATTCTATTTAAATCTGTTTGCCTCTGTTTAACTCTGTTTGACTCTGTTTAATTGTTTTAACACTGTTTGCCTCTGTTTAACTCTATTTAACTCTGTCTGCTCTGTTAAACGCTGTTTAACTCTGTTTGCCTCTGTTTAAATCTGTATGCCTCTGCTGAACTCTGTTTGCCTCTGTCTAAATCTGTTTAACTCTGTTTGCCTCTGTTTCAGTCTGTTTCACTCAGTTTCCCTCTGTTTGCCTCTGTTCAACTCTGTTTAACTCTGTTTGCCTCTGTTTAACTCTGCTTAACTCTGTTTAACACTGTTCGCATCTGCTTAACTCTGTTTAAATCTGTTTGTCTCTGTTCACCTCTGTTTAACTCAGCTTCCCTCTGTTTGCCTCTGTTTAACTCCATTTGCCTCTGTTTAACTCTATTTAACTCTGTTTGCCTCTGTTTAACGCTGTTTAAATCTGTTTGCCTCTGTTTAAGTCTGTTTTCCTCTGTTTAACTCTGATTAACTCAGTTTCCCTCTGTTTGCATCTGTTTAACTCTGTTTGACTCTGTTTAATTCTGTTTAACTCTGTTTGCCTCTGTTCAACTCTATTTAACTCTGTTTGCCTCTGTGTAACGCAGTTTAACTCTGTTTGCCTCTGTTTAACTCTATTTAACTCTGTTTTCCTCAGTTCAACTCTGTTGCACTCTATTTTACTCTGTATGCCTCTGCTCAACTGTGTTTCAATCAGTTTCCCTCTGTTTCCCTCTGTTTCACTCTGTTAAACTCTGTTGAACTCTGTTTGCCTCGGTTTAAATCTGTTTAACTCTGTTCACCTCTCTTTAACTCTGTTTAACTCTGTTTGCTTCTGTTTAAATCTGTATGCCTCTGCTGAACTCTGTTTGCCTCTGTCTAAATCTGTTTAAATCTGCTTGCCTCTGTTTAAGTCTGTTTTCCTCTGTTTAACTCTGATTAACTCAGTTTCCCTCTGTTTGCATCTGTTTAACTCTGTTTAACTCTGTTTGCCTCTGTTTAACTCTGTTTAACTCTGTTTGCCTCTGTTTAACACTGTTTGCCTCTGTTTAACACTGTTTCCCTCTGTTTTCCTCTGCATGCCACTGCTTGCCTCTGTTTAACACTGTTTAACCCTGTTTGCCTCTGTTTAACCCTGATTGCCTCTGTTTAACACTGTTTGCCTCTGTTTAACACTGTTTGCCTCTGTTTAACACTGTTTGCCTCTGTTTAACACTGTTTACCTCTGTTTAACACTGTTTAACTCTGTTTAACATTCTTTAACTCTGTTTGCCTCTGTTTAACACTGTCTGCCTCTGCGAACACTGTTTGCCTCTGTTTAACACTGTTTACCTTTCTTTGCCTTTGTTTAACCCTGTTTGCCTCTGTTTAACACTGTTTGCCTCTGGTTAACACTGTTTGCCTCGGTTTAACTCTGTTTAACTCTGTTCACCTCTGCTTAACTCAGCTTAACTCTGTTTGCCTCTGTTTAACTCTGTTTAAATCTGTTTGCCTCTGTTCAACTCTGTTTTACTCTGCTTAACTCTGCATGCCTCTGTTAAACTCTGTTTCACTTTGTTGAACTCTGTTCATCTCTGTTTAACACTGTTTGCCTCTGTTTAGCTCTGTTGAACTCTGTTTGCGTCTGTTTCATTCTATTTAAATCTGTTTGCCTCTGTTTAACTCTGTTTGACTCTGTTTAATTGTTTTAACACTGTTTGCCTCGGTTTAACTCTATTTAACTCTGTTTGCTCTGTTTAACGCTGTTTAACTCTGTTTGCCTCTGTTTAACTCTGTATGCCTCTGCTGAACTCTGTTTGCCTCTGTCTAAATCTGTTTAACTCTGTTTGCCTCTGTTTCAGTCTGTTTCACTCAGTTTCCCTCTGTTTGGCTCTGTTCAACTCTGTTTAACACTGTTTGCCTCTGTTTAACTCTGCTTAACTCTGTTTAACACTGTTCGCCTCTGCTTAACTCTGTTTAAATCTGTTTGTCTCTGTTCACCTCTGTTTAACTCAGCTTCCCTCTGTTTGCCTCTGTTTAACTCCATTTGCCTCTGTTTAACTCTATTTAACTCTGTTTGCCTCTGTTTAACGCTGTTTAAATCTGTTTGCCTCTGTTTAAGTCTGTTTTCCTCTGTTTAACTCTGATTAACTCAGTTTCCCTCTGTTTGCATCTGTTTAACTCTGTTTAACTCTGTTTGACTCTGTTTAATTCTGTTTAACTCTGTTTGCCTCTGTTCAACTCTATTTAACTCTGTTTGCCTCGGTTTAACGCAGTTTAACTCTGTTTGCCTCAGTTTAACTCTATTTAACTCTGTTTTCCTCAGTTCAACTCTGTTGCACTCTATTCTACTCTGTATGCCTCTGTTAAACTGTGTTTCAATCAGTTTCCCTCTGTTTCCCTCTGTTTCACTCTGTTAAACTCTGTTGAACTCTGTTTGCCTCGGTTTAAATCTGTTTAACTCTGTTCACTTCTGTTTAACTCTGTTTAACTCTGTTTGCTTCTGTTTAAATCTGTATGCCTCTGATGAACTCTGTTTGCCTCTGTTTAAATCTGTTTAAATCTGTTTGCCTCTGTTTAAGTCTGTTTTCCTCTGTTTAACTCTGATTAACTCAGTTTCCCTCTGTTTGCATCTGTTTAACTCTGTTTAACTCTGTTTGACTCTGTTTAATTCTGTTTAACTCTGTTTGCCTCTGTTCAACTCTATTTAACTCTGTTTGCCTCTGTTTAACGCAGTTTAACTCTGTTTGCCACTGTTTAACTCTATTTAACTCTGTTTTCCTCAGTTCAACTCTGTTGCATTTTATTTTACTCTGTATGCCTCTTTTTAACTGTGTTTCAATCAGTTTCTCTCTGTTTCCCTCTGTTTCACTCTGTTAAACTCTGTTGAACTCTGTTTGCCTCAGTTTAAATCTGTTTAACTCTGTTCACCTCTGTTTAACTCTGTTTGCCTCTGTTTAAATCTGTTTGCATCTGCTGAACTCTGTTTGCCTCTGTCTAAATCTGTTTAACTCTGTTTGCCTCTGTTTAAGTTTGTTTCACTCAGTTCCCTCTGTTTGCCTCTGTTCAACTCTGTTTAACTCGGTTTCACTCTGTTGCCTCTGATAACATCTGTTTAACACTGTTTGCATTTGTTTAAGTCTGTTTGCTTCTGTTTAATTCTGTTTAACTCTGTTTGCCTCTGTTTAACTCAGTTTCCCTCTGTTTGCCTCTGTTTAACTCTGTTTAACTCTGTTTGCCTCTATTTAACTCTGCTTAACTCTGTTTAACTCTGTTCGCCTCTGTTTAACTCTGTTTGACTCTGTTCACCTCTGTTTAACTCAGCTTCCCTCTGTTTGCCACTGCTTAACTCTGTTTGCCTCTGTTTAACTCTATGTAACTCTGTTTGCCTCTGTTTAACGCTGTTTAAATCTGTTTGCCTCTGTTTAAGTCTGTTTTCCCCTGTTTAAGTCAGATTAACTCTGTTTCCCTCTGTTTGCCTCTGTTTAACTCTGTTTAACTCTGTTTAAGTCGGTTTAAGTCTGTTTGCCTCTGTTTGCCTCTTTTTAACTCTGTTTGCCGCTGTTTAACAATGTTTGCCTCTGTTTAACACTGTTCGCCTTCTGTTTAACCCTGATTGCCTCTGCATGACCCTTTTTGCCTCTGTTTAACCCAATTTGCCTCTGTTTAACACTGTTTGCCTCTGTTTAACACTGTTTGCCTCTGTTTAACCCGGTTTTCCTCTGTTTAACACTGTTTAACTCTGTTTGCCTCTGTTTCACACTGTTTGCCTCTGTTTAACACTGTTTACCTCTGTTTCCCTTTGTTGCACTCTCTTTAACTCTGTTTCACTCTGTTTCACTCTTTTTGCCTCTGTTTCACTCTGTTTACCTCTGTTTGCCTCTGTTTGCCTCTGTTTGCCTCTTTTTAACACTGTTTAACCCTGTTTGCCTCTGTTTAACACTATTTGCCTCTGTTTACCACGGTTTAACTCTGTTTGCCACTGTTTAACCCTGTTTGCCTCTGTATAACCCTGTTTGCCAACTGTTTAACACTGTTTAACACTGTGTAACCCTGTTTGCCTCTGTTTAACTCTGTTTGCCTCTGTTTAAATCTGTTTGCCTCTGTTTAACTCTGTTTGCCTCTTTTTAAATCTTTTTCCCTCTGTTTAACTCTGGTTAACTCTGCTTAACTCTGTTTGCCTCTGGTTAAGTCTGTTTAACTCTGTTTGCCTCTGTTTAAGTCTGTTTTACTCTGTTTGCCTCTGTTTAAGTCTGTTTAACTCTGTTTTTTCCGGTTTGCCTCTGTTTAAGTCTGTTTGCCTCTGTTTAAGTCTGTTTGCCTCTGTTTAAGTCTGGTTGTATCTGTTTCAGTCTGTTTGCCTCTGTGTAAGTCTGTTTAAGTCTGTTTTAGTCTGTTTGCCTCTGTTTGCCTCTGTTTGCCTGTGCTTGCCTCTGCTTGCCTCTGTTTAACCCTGTATTCCTCTGTTTAACTCTGTTTGTCTCTGTTTAACTCTGTTTAAGTCTGTTTGCCTCTGTTTAACTCTGTTTAAGTCTGTTTAAGTTTGTTTGCCTCTGTTTGCCTCTGTTTAAGTCTGTTTGCCTCTGTTTAAGTCTGTTTGCCTCTATTTAAGTCTTTTTGCCTCTGTTTAAGTCTGTTTGCCTCTGTTTAAGACTTTTTGCCTCTGTTTAAGTCTGTTTGCCTCTGTGTGCCTCTGTTTAAGACTATTTAAGTCTGTTTAAGTCTGTGTGCCTCTGTTTAAGTCTGTTTGCTTCTATTTAAGTCTGTTTGCCTCTGTTTAAGTCTGTTTGCCTCTGTTTGCCTCTGTTTGCCTGTGCTTGCCTCTGCTTGCCTCTGTTTAACCCTGTATGCCTCTGTTTAACTCTGTTTGTCTCTGTTTAACTCTGTTTAAGTCTGTTTGCCTCTGTTTAACTCTGTTTAAGTCTGTTTAAGTTTGTTTGCCTCTGTTTGCCTCTGTTTAAGTCTGTTTGCCTCTGTTTAAGTCTGTTTGCCTCTATTTAAGTCTTTTTGCTCTGTTTAAGTCTGTTTGCCTCTGTTTAAGTCTTTTTTCCTCTGTTTAAGTCTGTTTGCCTCTGTTTGCCTCTGTTTAAGACTATTTAAGTCTGTTTAAGTCTGTGTGCCTCTGTTTAAGTCTGTTTGCTTCTATTTAAGTCTGTTTGCCTCTGTTTAAGTCTGTTTGCCTCTGTTTGCCTCTGTTTGCCCCTGTTTTCCTCTGTTTAACACTGTTTCCCTCTGTTTAACATTGCTTAACATCTGTTTAACTCTGTTTGCCTCTGTTTAACACTGTTTAACCCTGTTTGCCTCTGTTTAACCCTGTTTAACCCTGTTTGCCTCTGTTTAACCCTGTTTGCCTCTTTTTAAGTCGGTTTGCCTCTGTTTAACACTGTTTGCCTCTGTTTGCCTCTATTTGCCTCTGTTTAACTCTGTTTAACTCTGTTTGCCTCTGTTTCACACTGTTTGCCTCTGTTTAAAACTTTTTAACCCTGTTTGCCTCTGTTTAACCCTGATTGCCTCTATTTAACACTGTTTAAATCTGTTTGTCTCTGTTTAACTCCGTTTAACTCTGTTCACATCTGTTCAACTCAGCTTCCCTCTTTTTGCCTCTGTTTAACTCTGTTTGCCTCTGTTTAACTCTATTTAACTCTGTTTGCCTCTGTTTAACGCTGTTTAACTCTGTTTGCCTCTGTTTAAGTCTGTTTTCCTCTGTTTAACTCTGATTAACTCAGTTTCGCTCTGTTTGCCTCTGTTTAACTCTGTTTAACTCTGTTTAGGTCGGTTTAAGTCTGTTTGCCTCTGTTTGCCTCTGTTTAGCTCTGTTTGCCTCTGTTTAACAATGTTTGCCTCTGTTTAACCCTGTTCGCCTTCTGTTTAACCCTGTTTGCCTCTGTGTAACCCTGTTTGCCTCTGTTAAACCCAAATTGCCTCTGTTTAACACTGTTTGCCTCAGTGTAACACTGTTTGCCTCTTTTCAACACTGTTTGCCTCTGTTTAACACTGTTTGCCTCTGTTTAACACTGTTTGCCTCTGTTTAACACGGTTTGCCTCTGTTTAACACTGTTTGCCTCTGTTTGCCTCTGTTTAACTCTGTTTGCCTCTGTTTAACACTGTTTGCCTCTGTTTAACTCTGCTTAACTCTGTTTAACTCTGTTCGCCTCTGTTTAACTCTGTTTAACTCTATTTACCTCTGTTTAACTCAGCTTCCCTCTGTTTGCCACTGCTTAACTCTGTTTGCCTCTGTTTAACTCTATGTAACTCTGTTTGCCTCTGTTTAACGCTGTTTAAATCTGTTTGCCTCTGTTTAAGTCTGTTTTCCACTGTTTAAGTCTGATTAACTCTGTTTCCCTCTGTTTCACTCTGTTTAACTCTGTTTAAGTCGGTTTAAGTCTGTTTGCCTCTGTTTGCCTCTGTTTAACTCTGTTTGCCTCTGTTTAACAATGTTTGCCTCTGTTTAACACTGTTCGCCTTCTGTTTAACCCTGATTGCCTCTGTGTGACCCTTTTTGCCTCTGTTTAACCCAATTTGCCTCTGTTTAACACTGTTTGCCTCTGTTTAACACTGTTTGCCTCTGTTTAACCCGGTTTTCCTCTGTTTAACACTGTTTAACTCTGTTTGCCTCTGTTTCACACTGTTTGCCTCTGTTTAACACTGTTTACCTATGTTTCCCTTTGTTGCACTCTCTTTAACTCTGTTTCACTCTGTTTCACTCTTTTTGCCTCTGTTTCACTCTGTTTACATCTGTTTGCCTCTGTTTGCCTCTGTTTGCCTCTTTTTAACACTGTTTAACCCTGTTTGCCTCTGTTTAACACTATTTGCCTCTGTTTACCACGGTTTAACTCTGTTTGCCTCTGTTTAACCCTGTTTGCCTCTGTTTAACCCTGTTTGCCAACTGTTTAACACTGTTTAACACTGTGTAACCCTGTTTGCCTCTGTTTAACTCTGTTTGCCTCTGTTTAAATCTGTTTGCCTCTGTTTAACTCTGTTTGCCTCTTTTTAAATCTTTTTGCCTCTGTTTAACTCTGGTTAACTCTGCTTAACTCTGTTTGCCTCTGGTTAAGTCTGTTTAACTCTGTTTGCCTCTGTTTAAGTCTGTTTTACTCTGTTTAACTCTGATTAACTCAGTTTCCCTCTGTTTGCATCTGTTTAACTCTGTTTGACTCTGTTTAATTCTGTTTAACTCTGTTTGCCTCTGTTCAACTCTATTTAACTCTGTTTGCCTCTGTGTAACGCAGTTTAACTCTGTTTGCCTCTGTTTAACTCTATTTAACTCTGTTTTCCTCAGTTCAACTCTGTTGCACTCTATTTTACTCTGTATGCCTCTGCTCAACTGTGTTTCAATCAGTTTCCCTCTATTTCCCTCTGTTTCACTCTGTTAAACTCTGTTGAACTCTGTTTGCCTCGGTTTAAATCTGTTTAACTCTGTTCACCTCTGTTTAACTCTGTTTAACTCTGTTTGCTTCTGTTTAAATCTGTATGCCTCTGCTGAACTCTGTTTGCCTCTGTCTAAATCTGTTTAAATCTGCTTGCCTCTGTTTAAGTCTGTTTTCCTCTGTTTAACTCTGATTAACTCAGTTTCCCTCTGTTTGCATCTGTTTAACTCTGTTTAACTCTGTTTGCCTCTGTTTAACTCTGTTTAACTCTGTTTGCCTCTGTTTAACACTGTTTGCCTCTGTTTAACACTGTTTCCCTCTGTTTTCCTCTGCATGCCACTGCTTGCCTCTGTTTAACACTGTTTAACCCTGTTTGCCTCTGTTTAACCCTGATTGCCTCTGTTTAACACTGTTTGCCTCTGTTTAACACTGTTTGCCTCTGTTTAACACTGTTTGCCTCTGTTTAACACTGTTTACCTCTGTTTAACACTGTTTAACTCTGTTTAACACTCTTTAACTCTGTTTGCCTCTGTTTAACACTGTCTGCCTCTGCGAACACTGTTTGCCTCTGTTTAACACTGTTTACCTTTCTTTGCCTTTGTTTAACCCTGTTTGCCTCTGTTTAACACTGTTTGCCTCTGTTTAACACTGTTTGCCTCTGTTTAACACTGTTTGCCTCGGTTTAACTCTGTTTAACTCTGTTCACCTCTGCTTAACTCAGCTTAACTCTGTTTGCCTCTGTTTAACTCTGTTTAAATCTGTTTGCCTCTGTTCAACTCTGTTTTACTCTGCTTAACTCTGCATGCCTCTGTTAAACTCTGTTTCACTTTGTTGAACTCTGTTCATCTCTGTTTAACACTGTTTGCCTCTGTTTAGCTCTGTTGAACTCTGTTTGCGTCTGTTTCATTCTATTTAAATCTGTTTGCCTCTGTTTAACTCTGTTTGACTCTGTTTAATTGTTTTAACACTGTTTGCCTCGGTTTAACTCTATTTAACTCTGTTTGCTCTGTTTAACGCTGTTTAACTCTGTTTGCCTCTGTTTAACTCTGTATGCCTCTGCTGAACTCTGTTTGCCTCTGTCTAAATCTGTTTAACTCTGTTTGCCTCTGTTTCAGTCTGTTTCACTCAGTTTCCCTCTGTTTGGCTCTGTTCAACTCTGTTTAACACTGTTTGCCTCTGTTTAACTCTGCTTAACTCTGTTTAACACTGTTCGCCTCTGCTTAACTCTGTTTAAGTCTGTTTGTCTCTGTTCACCTCTGTTTAACTCAGCTTCCCTCTGTTTGCCTCTGTTTAACTCCATTTGCCTCTGTTTAACTCTATTTAACTCTGTTTGCCTCTGTTTAACGCTGTTTAAATCTGTTTGCCTCTGTTTAAGTCTGTTTTCCTCTGTTTAACTCTGATTAACTCAGTTTCCCTCTGTTTGCATCTGTTTAACTCTGTTTAACTCTGTTTGACTCTGTTTAATTCTGTTTAACTCTGTTTGCCTCTGTTCAACTCTATTTAACTCTGTTTGCCTCGGTTTAACGCAGTTTAACTCTGTTTGCCTCAGTTTAACTCTATTTAACTCTGTTTTCCTCAGTTCAACTCTGTTGCACTCTATTCTACTCTGTATGCCTCTGTTAAACTGTGTTTCAATCAGTTTCCCTCTGTTTCCCTCTGTTTCACTCTGTTTAACTCTGTTGAACTCTGTTTGCCTCGGTTTAAATCTGTTTAACTCTGTTCACTTCTGTTTAACTCTGTTTAACTCTGTTTGCT
This sequence comes from Isurus oxyrinchus, assembly GCA_026770705.1. Lineage (NCBI taxonomy): Eukaryota > Metazoa > Chordata > Chondrichthyes > Lamniformes > Lamnidae > Isurus > Isurus oxyrinchus. The sequence continues at coordinate 23,186 of JANJGN010003981.1, forward strand.
TCTGTTTAAATCTGTATGCCTCTGATGAACTCTGTTTGCCTCTGTCTAAATCTGTTTAAATCTGTTTGCCTCTGTTTAAGTCTGTTTTCCTCTGTTTAACTCTGATTAACTCAGTTTCCCTCTGTTTGCATCTGTTTAACTCTGTTTAACTCTGTTTGACTCTGTTTAATTCTGTTTAACTCTGTTTGCCTCTGTTCAACTCTATTTAACTCTGTTTGCCTCTGTTTAACGCAGTTTAACTCTGTTTGCCACTGTTTAACTCTATTTAACTCTGTTTTCCTCAGTTCAACTCTGTTGCATTTTATTTTACTCTGTATGCCTCTTTTTAACTGTATTTCAATCAGTTTCTCTCTGTTTCCCTCTGTTTCACTCTGTTAAACTCTGTTGAACTCTGTTTGCCTCAGTTTAAATCTGTTTAACTCTGTTCACCTCTGTTTAACTCTGTTTGCCTCTGTTTAAATCTGTTTGCCTCTGCTGAACTCTGTTTGCCTCTGTCTAAATCTGTTTAACTCTGTTTGCCTCTGTTTAAGTTTGTTTCACTCAGTTCCCTCTGTTTGCCTCTGTTCAACTCTGTTTAACTCGGTTTCACTCTGTTGCCTCTGATAACATCTGTTTAACACTGTTTGCATTTCTTTAAGTCTGTTTGCTTCTGTTTAATTCTGTTTAACTCTGTTTGTCTCTGCTTAACTCAGTTTCCCTCTGTTTGCCTCTGTTTAACTCTGTTTAACTCTGTTTGCCTCTGTTTAACTCTGCTTAACTCTGTTTAACTCTGTTCGCCTCTGTTTAACTCTGTTTGACTCTGTTCACCTCTGTTTAACTCAGCTTCCCTCTGTTTGCCACTGCTTAACTCTGTTTGCCTCTGTTTAACTCTATGTAACTCTGTTTGCCTCTGTTTAACGCTGTTTAAATCTGTTTGCCTCTGTTTAAGTCTGTTTTCCCCTGTTTAAGTCTGATTAACTCTGTTTCCCTCTGTTTGCCTCTGTTTAACTCTGTTTAACTCTGTTTAAGTCGGTTTAAGTCTGTTTGCCTCTGTTTGCCTCTGTTTAACTCTGTTTGCCGCTGTTTAACAATGTTTGCCTCTGTTTAACACTGTTCGCCTTCTGTTTAACCCTGATTGCCTCTGCGTGAACCTTTTTGCCTCTGTTTAACCCAATTTGCCTCTGTTTAACACTGTTTGCCTCTGTTTAACACTGTTTGCCTCTGTTTAACCCGGTCTGCCTCTGTTTAACACTGTTTAACTCTGTTTGCCTCTGTTTCACACTGTTTGCCTCTGTTTAACACTGTTTACCTCTGTTTCCCTTTGTTGCACTCTCTTTAACTCTGTTTCACTCTGTTTCACTCTTTTTGCCTCTGTTTCACTCTGTTTACCTCTGTTTGCCTCTGTTTGCCTCTGTTTGCCTCTTTTTAACACTGTTTAACCCTGTTTGCCTTCTGTTTAACACTATTTGCCTCTGTTTACCACGGTTTAACTCTGTTTGCCACTGTTTAACCCTGTTTGCCTCTGTATAACCCTGTTTGCCTCTGTTTAACTCTGTTTGCCTCTGTTTAAATCTGTTTGCCTCTGTTTAACTCTGTTTGCCTCTTTTTAAATCTTTTTCCCTCTGTTTAACTCTGGTTAACTCTGCTTAACTCTGTTTGCCTCTGGTTAAGTCTGTTTAACTCTGTTTGCCTCTGTTTAATTCTGTTTTACTCTGTTTGCCTCTGTTTAAGTCTGTTTAACTCTGTTTTTTTCGGTTTGCCTCTGTTTAAGTCTGTTTGCCTCTGTTTAAGTCTGTTTGCCTCTGTTTAAGTCTGGTTGTATCTGTTTCAGTCTGTTTGCCTCTGTGTAAGTCTGTTTAAGTCTGTTTTAGTCTGTTTGCCTCTGTTTGCCCTTGTTTGCCTCTGTTTGCCTGTGCTTGCCTCTGCTTGCCTCTGTTTAACCCTGAATTCCTCTGTTTAACTCTGTTTGTCTCTGTTTAACTCTGTTTAAGTCTGTTTGCCTCTGTTTAACTCTGTTTAAGTCTGTTTAAGTTTGTTTGCCTCTGTTTGCCTCTGTTTAAGTCTGTTTGCCTCTGTTTAAGTCTGTTTGCCTCTATTTAAGTCTTTTTGCCTCTGTTTAAGTCTGTTTGCCTCTGTTTAAGACTTTTTGCCTCTGTTTAAGTCTGTTTGCCTCTGTGTGCCTCTGTTTAAGACTATTTAAGTCTGTTTAAGTCTGTGTGCCTCTGTTTAAGTCTGTTTGCTTCTATTTAAGTCTGTTTGCCTCTGTTTAAGTCTGTTTGCCTCTGTTTGCCTCTGTTTGCCTGTGCTTGCCTCTGCTTGCCTCTGTTTAACCCTGTATGCCTCTGTTTAACTCTGTTTGTCTCTGTTTAACTCTGTTTAAGTCTGTTTGCCTCTGTTTAACTCTGTTTAAGTCTGTTTAAGTTTGTTTGCCTCTGTTTGCCTCTGTTTAAGTCTGTTTGCCTCTGTTTAAGTCTGTTTGCCTTTATTTAAGTCTTTTTGCCTCTGTTTAAGTCTGTTTGCCTCTGTTTAAGTCTTTTTTCCTCTGTTTAAGTCTGTTTGCCTCTGTTTGCCTCTGTTTGCCTCTGTTTAAGACTATTTAAGTCTGTTTAAGTCTGTGTGCCTCTGTTTAAGTCTGTTTGCTTCTATTTAAGTCTGTTTGCCTCTGTTTAAGTCTGTTTGCCTCTGTTTGCCTCTGTTTGCCCCTGTTTTCCTCTGTTTAACACTGTTTCCCTCTGTTTAACACTGTTTACCTCTGTTTAACACTGTTTGCCTCTGTTTAACATTGCTTAACATCTGTTTAACTCTGTTTGCCTCTGTTTAACACTGTTTAACCCTGTTTGCCTCTGTTTAACCCTGTTTAACCCTGTTTGCCTCTGTTTAACCCTGTCTGCCTCTTTTTAAGTCGGTTTGCCTCTGTTTAACACTGTTTGCCTCTGTTTGCCTCTATTTGCCTCTGTTTAACTCTGTTTAACTCTGTTTGCCTCTGTTTCACACTGTTTGCCTCTGTTTAAAACTTTTTAACCCTGTTTGCCTCTGTTTAACCCTGATTGCCTCTATTTAACACTGTTTAAATCTGTTTGTCTCTGTTTAACTCTGTTTAACTCTGTTCACCTCTGTTCAACTCAGCTTCCCTCTTTTTGCCTCTGTTTAACTCTGTTTGCCTCTGTTTAACTCTATTTAACTCTGTTTGCCTCTGTTTAACGCTGTTTAACACTGTTTGCCTCTGTTTAAGTCTGTTTTCCTCTGTTTAACTCTGATTAACTCAGTTTCGCTCTGTTTGCCTCTGTTTAACTCTGTTTAACTCTGTTTAAGTCGGTTTAAGTCTGTTTGCCTCTGTTTGCCTCTGTTTAGCTCTGTTTGCCTCTGTTTAACAATGTTTGCCTCTGTTTAACCCTGTTCGCCTTCTGTTTAACCCTGTTTGCCTCTGTGTAACCCTGTTTGCCTCTGTTAAACCCAAATTGCATCTGTTTAACACTGTTTGCCTCAGTGTAACACTGTTTGCCTCTTTTCAACACTGTTTGCCTCTGTTTAACACTGTTTGCCTCTGTTTAACACTGTTTGCCTCTGTTTAACACGGTTTGCCTCTGTTTAACACTGTTTGCCTCTGTTTGCCTCTGTTTAACTCTGTTTGCCTCTGTTTAACACTGTTTGCCTCTGTTTAACTCTGCTTAACTCTGTTTAACTCTGTTCGCCTCTGTTTAACTCTGTTTAACTCTATTTACCTCTGTTTAACTCAGCTTCCCTCTGTTTGCCACTGCTTAACTCTGTTTGCCTCTGTTTAACTCTATGTAACTCTGTTTGCCTCTGTTTAACGCTGTTTAAATCTGTTTGCCTCTGTTTAAGTCTGTTTTCCCCTGTTTAAGTCTGATTAACTCTGTTTCCCTCTGTTTAACTCTGTTTAACTCTGTTTAAGTCGGTTTAAGTCTGTTTGCCTCTGTTTGCCTCTGTTTAACTCTGTTTGCCTCTGTTTAACAATGTTTGCCTCTGTTTAACACTGTTCGCCTTCTGTTTAACCCTGATTGCCTCTGTGTGACCCTTTTTGCCTCTGTTTAACCCAATTTGCCTCTGTTTAACACTGTTTGCCTCTGTTTAACACTGTTTGCCTCTGTTTAACCCGGTTTTCCTCTGTTTAACACTGTTTAACTCTGTTTGCCTCTGTTTCACACTGTTTGCCTCTGTTTAACACTGTTTACCTCTGTTTCCCTTTGTTGCACTCTCTTTAACTCTGTTTCACTCTGTTTCACTCATTTTGCCTCTGTTTCACTCTGTTTACCTCTGTTTGCCTCTGTTTGCCTCTGTTTGCCTCTTTTTAACACTGTTTAACCCTGTTTGCCTCTGTTTAACACTATTTGCCTCTGTTTACCACGGTTTAACTCTGTTTGCCTCTGTTTAACCCTGTTTGCCTCTGTTTAACCCTGTTTGCCAACTGTTTAACACTGTTTAACACTGTGTAACCCTGTTTGCCTCTGTTTAACTCTGTTTGCCTCTGTTTAAATCTGTTTGCCTCTGTTTAACTCTGTTTGCCTCTTTTTAAATCTTTTTGCCTCTGTTTAACTCTGGTTAACTCTGCTCAACTCTGTTTGCCTCTGGTTAAGTCTGTTTAACTCTCTTTGCCTCTGTTTAAGTCTGTTTTACTCTGTTTGCCTCTGTTTAAGTCTGTTTGCCTCTGTTTAAGTCTGGTTGTATCTGTTTCAGTCTGTTTGCCTCTGTTTAAGTCTGTTTAAGTCTGTTTTAGTCTGTTTGCCTCTGTTTGCCTCTGTTTGCCTCTGTTTGCCTGTGCTTGCCACTGCTTGCCTCTGTTTAACCCTGTATGCCTCTGTTTAACTCTGTTTGTCTCTGTTTAACTCTGTTTAAGTCTGTTTGCCTCTGTTTAACTCTGTTTAAGTCTGTTTAAGTTTGTTTGCCTATGTTTGCCTCTGTTTAAGTCTGTTTGCCTCTGTTTAAGTCTGTTTGCCTCTATTTAAGCCTTTTTGCCTCTGTTTAAGTCTGTTTGCCTCTGTTTAAGACTTTTTGCCTCTGTTTAAGTCTGTTTGCCTGTGTTTGCCTCTGTTTGCCTCTGTTTAAGACTATTTAAGTCTGTTTAAGTCTGTGTGCCTCTGTTTAAGTCTGTTTGCTTCTATTTAAGTCTGTTTGCCTCTGTTTAAGTCTGTTTGCCTCTGTTTGCCTCTGTTTGCCTGTGCTTGCCTCTGCTTGCCTCTGTTTAACCCTGTATGCCTCTGTTTAACTCTGTTTGTCTCTGTTAAACTCTGTTTAAGTCTGTTTGCCTCTGTTTAACTCTGTTTAAGTCTGTTTAAGTTTGTTTGCCTCTGTTTGCCTCTGTTTAATTCTGTTTGCCTCTGTTTAAGTCTGTTTGCCTCTATTTAAGTCTTTTTGCCTCTGTTTAAGTCTGTTTGCCTCTGTTTAAGTCTTTTTTCCTCTGTTTAAGTCTGTTTGCCTCTGTTTGCCTCTGTTTAAGACTATTTAAGTCTGTTTAAGTCTGTGTGCCTCTGTTTAAGTCTGTTTGCTTCTATTTAAGTCTGTTTGCCTCTGTTTAAGTCTGTTTGCCTCTGTTTGCCTCTGTTTGCCCCTTTTTTTCTCTGTTTAACACTGTTTCCCTCTGTTTAACACTGTTTACCTCTGTTTAACACTGTTTGCCTCTGTTTAACATTGCTTAACATTGTTTAACTCTGTTTGCCTCTGTTTAACACTGTTTAACCCTGTTTGCCTCTGTTTAACACTGTTTAACACTGTTTGCCTCTGTTTAACCCTGATTGCCTCTATTTAACACTGTTTAAATCTGTTTGTCTCTGTTTAACTCTGTTTAACTCTGTTCACCTCTGTTCAACTCAGCTTTCCTCTTTTTGCCTCTGTTTAACTCTGTTTGCCTCTGTTTAACTCTATTTAACTCTGTTTGCCTCTGTTTAACGCTGTTTAACTCTGTTTGCCTCTGTTTAAGTCTGTTTTCCTCTGTTTAACTCTGATTAACTCAGTTTCGCTCTGTTTGCCTCTGTTTAACTCTGTTTAACTCTGTTTAAGTCGGTTTAAGTCTGTTTGCCTCTGTTTAACTCTGTTTGCCTCTGTTTAACAATGTTTGCCTCTGTTTAACCCTGTTCGCCTTCTGTTTAACCCTGTTTGCCTCTGTGTAACCCTGTTTGCCTCTGTTAAACCCAAATTGCCTCTGTTTAACACTGTTTGCCTCAGTTTAACACTGTTTGCCTCTTTTTAACACTGTTTGCCTCTGTTTAACACTGTTTGCCTCTGTTTAACACTGTTTGCCTCTGTTTAACACGGTTTGCCTCTGTTTAACACTGTTTAACTCTGTTTGCCTCTGTTTAACACTGTTTGCCTCTATTTAACACTGTTTACCTCTGTTTCCCATTGTTGCATTCTGTTTAACTCTGTTTCACTCTGTTTCACTCTTTTTGCCTCTGTTTCACTCTGTTTCACTCTGTTTGCCTCTGTTTGCTTCTGTTTGCCTCTTTTTAACACTGTTTAACCCTGTTTGCCTCTGTTTAACACTTTTTGCCTCTGTTTACCAAGGTTTAACCCTGTTTGCCTCTGTTTAAATCTGTTTGCCTCAGTTTAACCCTGTTTGCCTCTGTTTAACCCTGTTTGCCTCTGTCTAACACTGTTTAACACTGTGTAACCCTGTTTGCCTCTGTTTAACTCTGTTTGCCTCTGTTTCACTCTGTTTGCCTCTGTTTAACTCTGTTTGCCTCTGTTTCACTCTGTTTGTCCCTGTTTAACTCTGTTTAAGTCTGTTTGCCTCTGTTTAACTCTGTTTGACTCTGTTTAATTATTTTAACACTGTTAGCCTCTGTTTAACTCTATTTAACTCTGTTTGCTCTGTTTAACGCTGTTTAACTCTGTTTGCCTCTGTTTAAATCTGTATGCCTCTGCTGAACTCTGTTTGCCTCTGTCTAAATCTGTTTAACTCTGTTTGCCTCTGTTTCAGTCTGTTTCACTCAGTTTCCCTCTGTTTGCCTCTGTTCAACTCTGTTTAACTCTGTTTGCCTCTGTTTAACTCTGCTTAACTCTGTTTAACACTGTTCGCATCTGCTTAACTCTGTTTAAATCTGTTGGCCTCTGTTTAACTCTATTTAACTCTGTTTGCCTCTGTTTAACGCTGTTTAACTCTGTTTGCCTCTGTTTAAGTCTGTTTTCCTCTGTTTAACTCTGATTATCTCAGGTTCCCTCTGTTTGCCTCTGTTTAACTCTGTTTAACTCTGTTTAACTCTGTTTAACTCTGTTTAAGTCGGTTTAAGTCTGTTTGCCTCTGTTTGCTTCTGTTTAACTCTGTTTGCCTCTGTTTAACAATGTTTGCCTCTGTTTAACCCTGTTCATCTTCTGTTTAACCCTGATTGCCTCTGTGTCACCCTGTTTGCCTCTGTTTAACCCAATTTGCCTCTGTTTAACACTGTTTGCCTCAGTTTAACACTGTTTGCCTCTTCTTAACACTGTTTGCCTCTGTTTAACACTGTTTGCCTCTGTTTAACACTGTTTGCCTCTGTTTAACACGGCTTGCCTCTGGTTAACACTGTTTAACTCTGTTTGCCTCTGTTAAACACTGTTTGCCTCTGTTTAAAAGTGTTTACCTCTGTTTCCCTTTGTTGCACTCTGTTTAACTCTGTTTCACTCTTTTTGCCTCTGTTTCACTCTGTTTCACTCTGTTTGCCTCTGTTTGCCTCTGTTGGCCTGTTTTTAACACTGTTTAACCCTGTTTGCCTCTGTTTAACACTATTTGCCTCTGTTTACCACGGTTTAACCCTGTTTGCCTCTATTTAACTCTGTTTGCCTCTGTTTAACCCTGTTTGCCTCTGTTTAACACTGTTTAACACTGTGTAACCCTGTTTGCCTCTGTTTAACTCTGTTTGCCTCTGTTTCATTCTGTTTGCCTCTGTTTAAATCTGTTTGCCTCTGTTTCCCTTTGTTGCACTCTGTTTAACTCTGTTTCACTCTTTTTGCCTCTGTTTCACTCTGTTTCACTCTGTTTCACTCTCTTTGCCTCTGTTTGCCTCTGTTTGCCTCTGTTTGCCTCTTTTTAACACTGTTTAACCCTGTTTGCCTCTGTTTAACACTATATGCCTCTGTTTACCACGGTTTAACCCTGTTTGCCTCTGTTTAACTCTGTTTGCCTCTGTTTAACTCTGTTTGCCTCTGTTTCACTCTGTTTGCCTCTGTTTAACTCTGTTTGCCTCTGTTTCACTCTGTTTGCCTCTGTTTCCCTCTGTTTAAATCGCTTTCCCTCTGTTTAACTCTGTTTTCCTCTGTTTAACTCTGTTTGCATCTTTTTAAATCTTTTTGCCTCTGTTTAACTCTGTTTAACTCTGGTTAACTCTGCTTAACTCTGTTTGCCTCTGTTTAAGTCTGTTTAACTCTGTTTGCATCTGTTTAAGTCTGTTTTACTCTGTTTGCCTCTGTTTAAGTCTGTTTAACGCTGTTTTTTTCTGTTTGCCTATGTTTAAGTCTGTTTGCCTCTGTTTAACTCTGTTTGTCTCTGTTTAACTCTGTTTAAGTCTGTTTGCCTCTGTTTAACTCTGTTTAAGTCTGTTTAAGTTTGTTTGCCTATGTTTGCCTCTGTTTAAGTCTGTTTGCCTCTGTTTAAGTCTGTTTGCCTCTATTTAAGCCTTTTTGCCTCTGTTTAAGTCTGTTTGCCTCTGTTTAAGACTTTTTGCCTCTGTTTAAGTCTGTTTGCCTGTGTTTGCCTCTGTTTGCCTCTGTTTAAGACTATTTAAGTCTGTTTAAGTCTGTGTGCCTCTGTTTAAGTCTGTTTGCTTCTATTTAAGTCTGTTTGCCTCTGTTTAAGTCTGTTTGCCTCTGTTTGCCTCTGTTTGCCTGTGCTTGCCTCTGCTTGCCTCTGTTTAACCCTGTATGCCTCTGTTTAACTCTGTTTGTCTCTGTTTAACTCTGTTTAAGTCTGTTTGCCTCTGTTTAACTCTGTTTAAGTCTGTTTAAGTTTGTTTGCCTCTGTTTGCCTCTGTTTAAGTCTGTTTGCCTCTGTTTAAGTCTGTTTGTCTCAATTTTAGTCTTTTTGCCTCTGTTTAAGTCTGTTTGCCTCTGTTTAAGTCTTTTTTCCTCTGTTTAAGTCTGTTTGCCTCTGTTTGCCTCTGTTTAAGACTATTTAAGTCTGTTTAAGTCTGTGTGCCTCTGTTTAAGTCTGTTTGCTTCTATTTAAGTCTGTTTGCCTCTGTTTAAGTCTGTTTGCTTCTGTTTGCCTCTGTTTGCCCCTGTTTTTCTCTGTTTAACACTGTTTCCCTCTGTTTAACACTGTTTACCTCTGTTTAACACTGTTTGCCTCTGTTTAACATTGCTTAACATCTGTTTAACTCTGTTTGCCTCTGTTTAACTCTGTTTGCCTCTGTTTCATTCTGTTTGCCTCTGTTTAAATCTGTTTGCCTCTGTTTCCCTTTGTTGCACTCTGTTTAACTCTGTTTCACTCTTTTTGCCTCTGTTTCACTCTGTTTCACTCTGTTTGCCTCTGTTTGCCTCTGTTTGCCTCTTTTTAACACTGTTTAACCCTGTTTGCCTCTGTTTAACATTATATGCCTCTGCTTACCACGGTTTAACCCTGTTTGCCTCTGTTTAACTCTGTTTGCCTCGGTTTAACTCTGTTTGCCTCTGTTTCACTCTGTTTGCCTCTGTTTAACTCTGTTTGCCTCTGTTTCATTCTGTTTGCCTCTGTTTAAATCTGTTTGCCTCTGTTTCCCTTTGTTGCACTCTGTTTAACTCTGTTTCACTCTTTTTGCCTCTGTTTCACTCTGTTTCACTCTGTTTCACTCTCTTTGCCTCTGTTTGCCTCTGTTTGCCTCTGTTTGCCTCTTTTTAACACTGTTTAACCCTGTTTGCCTCTGTTTAACACTATATGCCTCTGTTTACCACGGTTTAACCCTGTTTGCCTCTGTTTAACTCTGTTTGCCTCTGTTTAACTCTGTTTGCCTCTGTTTCACTCTGTTTGCCTCTGTTTAACTCTGTTTGCCTCTGTTTCACTCTGTTTGCCTCTGTTTCCCTCTGTTTAAATCGCTTTCCCTCTGTTTAACTCTGTTTTCCTCTGTTTAACTCTGTTTGCATCTTTTTAAATCTTTTTGCCTCTGTTTAACTCTGTTTAACTCTGGTTAACTCTGCTTAACTCTGTTTGCCTCTGTTTAAGTCTGTTTAACTCTGTTTGCATCTGTTTAAGTCTGTTTTACTCTGTTTGCCTCTGTTTAAGTCTGTTTAACGCTGTTTTTTTCTGTTTGCCTATGTTTAAGTCTGTTTGCCTCTGTTTAACTCTGTTTGTCTCTGTTTAACTCTGTTTAAGTCTGTTTGCCTCTGTTTAACTCTGTTTAAGTCTGTTTAAGTTTGTTTGCCTATATTTGCCTCTGTTTAAGTCTGTTTGCCTCTGTTTAAGTCTGTTTGCCTCTATTTAAGCCTTTTTGCCTCTGTTTAAGTCTGTTTGCCTCTGTTTAAGACTGTTTGCCTCTGTTTAAGTCTGTTTGCCTGTGTTTGCCTCTGTTTGCCTCTGTTTAAGACTATTTAAGTCTGTTTAAGTCTGTGTGCCTCTGTTTAAGTCTGTTTGCTTCTATTTAAGTCTGTTTGCCTCTGTTTAAGTCTGTTTGCCTCTGTTTGCCTCTGTTTGCCTGTGCTTGCCTCTGCTTGCCTCTGTTTAACCCTGTATGCCTCTGTTTAACTCTGTTTGTCTCTGTTTAACTCTGTTTAAGTCTGTTTGCCTCTGTTTAACTCTGTTTAAGTCTGTTTAAGTTTGTTTGCCTCTGTTTGCCTCTGTTTAAGTCTGTTTGCCTCTGTTTAAGTCTGTTTGTCTCTATTTAAGTCTTTTTGCCTCTGTTTAAGTCTGTTTGCCTCTGTTTAAGTCTTTTTTCCTCTGTTTAAGTCTGTTTGCCTCTGTTTGCCTCTGTTTAAGACTATTTAAGTCTGTTTAAGTCTGTGTGCCTCTGTTTAAGTCTGTTTGCTTCTATTTAAGTCTGTTTGCCTCTGTTTAAGTCTGTTTGCCTCTGTTTGCCTCTGTTTGCCCCTGTTTTTCTCTGTTTAACACTGTTTCCCTCTGTTTAACACTGTTTACCTCTGTTTAACACTGTTTGCCTCTGTTTAACATTGCTTAACATCTGTTTAACTCTGTTTGCCTCTGTTTAACACTGTTTAACCCTGTTTGCCTCTGTTTAACCCTGTTTAACCCTGATTGCCTCTGTTTAACCCTGTTTGCCTCTTTCTAAGTCGGTTTGCCTACATCTAACACTGTTTGCCTCTGTTTGCCTCTATTTGCCTCTGTTTAACTCTGTTTAACTCTGTTTGCCTCTGTTTCACACTGTTTGCCTCTGTTTAAAACTTTTTAACCCTGTTTGCCTCTGTTTAACACTGTTTGCCTCTGTTTGCCTCTGTTTAACTATGTTTAACTCTGCTTGCCTCTGTTTAACACTGTTTGCCTCTGTTCAACACTGTTTAACACTGTTTGCCTCTGTTTAACCCTGATTGCCTCTATTTAACACTGTTTAAATCTGTTTGTCTCTGTTTAACTCTGTTTAACTCTGTTCACCTCTGTTCAACTCAGCTTCCCTCTTTTTGCCTCTGTTTAACTCTGTTTGCCTCTGTTTAACTCTATTTAACTCTGTTTGCCTCTGTTTAACGCTGTTTAACTCTGTTTGCCTCTGTTTAAGTCTGTTTTCCTCTGTTTAACTCTGATTAACTCAGTTTCGCTCTGTTTGCCTCTGTTTAACTCTGTTTAACTCTGTTTAAGTCGGTTTAAGTCTGTTTGCCTCTGTTTAACTCTGTTTGCCTCTGTTTAACAATGTTTGCCTCTGTTTAACCCTGTTCGCCTTCTGTTTAACCCTGTTTGCCTCTGTGTAACCCTGTTTGCCTCTGTTAAACCCAAATTGCCTCTGTTTAACACTGTTTGCCTCAGTGTAACACTGTTTGCCTCTGTTTAACACTGTTTGCCTCTGTTTAACACTGTTTGCCTCTGTTTAACACGGTTTGCCTCTGTTTAACACTGTTTAACTCTGTTTGCCTCTGTTTAACACTGTTTGCCTCTATTTAACACTGTTTACCTCTGTTTCCCATTGTTGCATTCTGTTTAACTCTGTTTCAGTCTGTTTCACTCTTTTTGCCTCTGTTTCACTCTGTTTCACTCTGTTTGCCTCTGTTTGCTTCTGTTTGCCTCTTTTTAACACTGTTTAACCCTGTTTGCCTCTGTTTAACACTTTTTGCCTCTGTTTACCAAGGTTTAACCCTGTTTGCCTCTGTTTAAATCTGTTTGCCTCAGTTTAACCCTGTTTGCCTCTGTTTAACCCTGTTTGCCTCTGTCTAACACTGTTTAACACTGTGTAACCCTGTTTGCCTCTGTTTAACTCTGTTTGCCTCTGTTTCACTCTGTTTGCCTCTGTTTAACTCTGTTTGCCTCTGTTTCACTCTGTTTGTCTCTGTTTAACTCTGTTTAATTCTGTTTGCCTCTGTTTAACTCTGTTTGACTCTGTTTAATTATTTTAACACTGTTCGCCTCTGTTTAAGTCTATTTAACTCTGTTTGCTCTGTTTAACGCTGTTTAACTCTGTTTGCCTCTGTTTAAATCTGTATGCCTCTGCTGAACTCTGTTTGCCTCTGTCTAAATCTGTTTAACTCTGTTTGCCTCTGTTTCAGTCTGTTTCACTCAGTTTCCCTCTGTTTGCCTCTGTTCAACTCTGTTTAACTCTGTTTGCCTCTGTTTAACTCTGCTTAACTCTGTTTAACACTGTTCGCATCTGCTTAACTCTGTTTAAATCTGTTGGCCTCTGTTTAACTCTATTTAACTCTGTTAGCCTCTGTTTAACGCTGTTTAACTCTGTTTGCCTCTGTTTAAGTCTGTTTTCCTCTGTTTAACTCTGATTATCTCAGGTTCGCTCTGTTTGCCTCTGTTTAACTCTGTTTAACTCTGTTTAACTCTGTTTAAGTCGGTTTAAGTCTGTTTGCCTCTGTTTGCTTCTGTTTAACTCTGTTTGCCTCTGTTTAACAATGTTTGCCTCTGTTTAACCCTGTTCACCTTCTGTTTAACCCTGTTTGCCTCTGTGTCACCCTGTTTGCCTCTGTTTAACCCAATTTGCCTCTGTTTAACACTGTTTGCCTCAGTTTAACACTGTTTGCCTCTTCTTAACACTGTTTGCCTCTGTTTAACACTGTTTGCCTCTGTTTAACACTGTTTGCCTCTGTTTAACACGGCTTGCCTCTGGTTAACACTGCTTAACATCTGTTTAACTCTGTTTGCCTCTGTTAAACACTGTTTGCCTCTGTTTAAAAGTGTTTACCTCTGTTTCCCTTTGTTGCACTCTGTTTAACTCTGTTTCACTCTTTTTGCCTCTGTTTCACTCTGTTTCAATCTGTTTGCCTCTGTTTGCCTCTGCTTGCCTCTGTTTGCCTGTTTTTAACACTGTTTAACCCTGTTTGCCTCTGTTTAACCCTGATTGCCTCTGTTTAACACTGTTTAAATCTGTTTGTCTCTGTTTAACTCTGTTCACCTCTGTTTAACTCAGCTTCCCTCTCTTTGCCTCTGTTTAACTCTGTTTGCCTCTGTTTAACTCTATTTAACTCTGTTTGCCTCTGTTTAACGCTGTTTAACTCTGCCTCTGTTTAAGTCTGTTTTCCCCTGTTTAACTCTGATTAACCCAGTTTCTCTCTGTTTGCCTCTGTTTAACTCTGTTTAACTCTGTTTTATTCGGTTTAACTCTGTTTTAGTCGGTTTAAGTCTGTTTGCCTCTGTTTAACTCTGTTTGCCTCTGTTTAACAATGTTTGCCTCTGTTAAACCCTGTTCGCCTTCTGTTTAACCCTGTTTGCCTCTGTGTAACCCTGTTTGCCTCTGTTCAACCCAATTTGCCTCTGTTTAACACTGTTTGCCTCAGTTTAACACTGTTTGCCTCTTTTTAACACTGTTCGCCTCTGTTTAACACTTTTTGCATCTGTTTAACCCTGTTCGCCTTCTGTTTAACCCTGTTTGCCTCTGTGTAACCCTGTTTGCCTCTGTTTAACCCAATTTGCCTCTGTTTAACACTGTTTGCCTCAGTTTAACACTGTTTGCCTCTGGTTAACACTGTTTGCCTCTGTTTAACACTGTTTGCCTCTGTTTAACACTGTTTAACTATGTTTGCCTCTGTTTAACACTGTTTGCCTCTGTTTAACACTGTTTACCTCTGTTTCCCTTTGTTGCACTCTGTTTAACTCTGTTTCACTCTTTTTGCCTCTGTTTCACTCTGTTTCACTCTGTTTTCCTCTCTTTGCCTCTGTTTGCCTCTGTTTGCCTCGTTTTAACACTGTTTAACCCTGCTTGCCTCTGTTTTAACACTATTTGCCTCTGTTTACCACGGTTTCACCCTGTTTGCCTCTGTTTAACTCTGTTTGCCTCTGTTTAACGCTGTTTGCCTCTGTTTAACCCTGTTTGCCTCGGTTTAACACTGTTTAACACTGTGTAACCCTGTTTGCCTCTGTTTAACTCTGTTTGCCTCTGTTTCACTCTGTTTGCCTCTGTTTAACTCTGTTTGCCTCTGTTTCACTCTGTTTGCCTCTGTTTCCCTCTGTCTAAATCTGCTTCCCTCTGTTTAACTCTGTTTGCCTCTGTTTAACTCTGTTTGCCTCTTTTTAAATCTTTTTGCCTCCGTTTAACTCTGTTTAACTCTGGTTAACTCTGCTTAACTCTCTTTGCCTCTGTTTAAGTCTGTTTTACTCTGTTTGCCTCTCTTTAAGTCTGTTTAACTCTGTTTTTTTCTGTTTGCCTCTGTTTAAGTCTGTTTGCCTCTGTTTAAGTCTGTTTGCCTCTGTTTAAGTCTGTTTGCATCTGTTTATGTCTGTTTTCCTCTGTTTAAGTCTGTTTAAGTCTGTTTTAGTCTGTTTGCCTCTGTTTGCCTCTGTTTGCCTCTGTTTGCCTCTGCTTGCCTCTGCTTGCCTCTGTTTAACCCTGTTTGCCTCTGTTTAACACTTTTTAACCCTGTTTGCCTCTGTTTAACCCTGTTTGCCTCTGTTTAAGTCTGTTTGTC
>JANJGN010003982.1:0-15000 GCA_026770705.1 Isurus oxyrinchus
GGGGACATAGATTTAAGGCGAGAGGAGAAAACTATAGAGGAGATGTGCGGGGCAAGTTTTTTACGCAGAGGGTAGTGAGTGTCGGGAATTCGCTGCCAGAGGAGGTGGTGGAGGCAGGTCCGATAGTGATGTTTAAGAGGCAGCTTGACAAGTACATGAATAGGGTGGGAATAGAGGGATACGGACCCCGGAAGTGCAAAATGTTTTAACTGACGGTCAGTACGATGGGCGCAGGCTTAGGAGGGCCGAAGGGCCTGTTCCTGTGCTGTACTTTTCTTTGTTGTTTGTTCTTCTGGTTCTTGACCTGAGTTCAGCCTGGTAAAGAGTCATAACCAGCCCACACCGCCGGTCACGAAGTAGTTCAGCGAACAGGGCCGCGGGGGGTGTGGGGTAGGAGGGGAGGGTGTGGGGGAACCTCAGCCAAGAAGAGCAGATCTTTGGTTCCGAAGCGGGGAGCAGCCAGATTAACAGGGGAAAACTTAGCGGCGAAGAAACGTGGCCCGAGAAGTGACGGAGCTGGATGCAGGCAGACCCTGATACAATGCACGCAGTTTAAAAAAAGGTTGAACGTTCCTTTTGCCATCGAAATGGAGGCCTCACCGGACGTCGCAAAAGACAGAATCAGGCCAACGTTCGGACAATAAGGTAGACGGTGTGGAAAAGCCTGAAGCAGCAGATGTTGACGTCCATTCGCCCTATGATGCAGAGGGAGGAGAACAGAGCCCGCCTCTGTGACCATGAGGGTGAATGAGAAGCCTATCAGGGTCATGAGGACTTGAAACGTCAACTCTTTTCTTCTGCGCCGATGCTGCCGGAGCTGCTGAGTTTTTCCCGGGTAATTCTGTTTTCTGTTTTTATTGAGTTCAAACTCCACCATCTGCTATGGCCAGATTTGAACCCAGCAACAGTATCCCTGGGTCTCTGGAGTACCAGAGCGGGTGAGAACGCCACTACACCACCCCGCCATGACAGAGGTCAAAACAGAGAGGGTTCCCCCTTGACGGTGGTAGCGGGTGAGGGACTAGCCGCTGCAAAAACATGCCTCAGTTTTCGAGGAAGAACTGGGAAAAATCGAGGGGATACAAGCAAAAAATTCACATGGATTCAGAGGCTACAAGACTCGTGAAGGCCAGACCAGCACCTTGCGTGATGCAGGATGAGGGAGATGCCAAACTGGACAGATTAGAAACGCCGGGGGTGATGCAGCCAGTACAATCGTACCTGCTCTCAAACCTGACTGAAGTATTAGAACAGGTGAGGATTTATTAATGGTTAATAAATTGGCCCAAACCTAAAATTGAAGACTTCAATGCTAGATACGCAGGCAGAGCACTGAGTTAGATATGAGTCACGCATGCCTACCAGTTATTTTTTTAAATTCATCCATGGGATGTGGGTGTTGCTGGCTGGGCCCTTAATCCGATCGTTCAGAAGGCATTTTAAGGGTGAACCACATCGCTGTGGGGTCTGGAGTCACGCACATAGTCCAGACCAGGTGAGGAGAGCAGATTTCTTTCCCTAAAGGGGAGTTAGTGAACCTGATGGGTCACCATCAGACTTTTATTTAATTCAAATTTCACCATCTCCGGCAGGATTTGAACCCAGGTCCTCAAAGCATTACCCTGCGTCTCTGGAATGTTAGTCCAGTGGTAATACCACCAGGCCAACACCTCCCCTTAGAATTAGGGAAGGCATCCCGGAAGTTTGTCACCATGACTACACACTAGGGATTGTACCAATACACCCATTTAGCTTTTGGCTTATCTCCCGCTTGCGCCATACTCCAAACAACCACAGAAAGTTTATTACCGGGGGATTGCTCCATGTGGTGGTTCATTTGGATGATGCTCTCATAATGGGAAAGGCACATCTGATGAAATTGGAAGGAGTCCTGAAACGTCTTTCGCAAGTTAGAGCGAGGTTGAAAAAAGGAAAAGTGCGCGTCCCAGGCGTAAGCGGTCACTTACCTAGGTCAAAGGTCGATTCACACGGCCTATGGTCAGGTGAAGAAAAAGTGAAAGCCATGAAAGAATACCCAGAGACGAAGTTTACATCTGATCTGACATCCTCCTTGGGGATGATCAATTACTATGGGTGTTTCTTGCCTATTTTGTCAACAAAACCGGCACACTGCACTATTTCAGAGAATCACACAGTGCAGAAGAGGCCCTTCGGCCCATCGAGTCTGCACCGACACGTGAGAAACACCTGACCTACCTGCCTAACACCACTAACCAGCACTTGGCCCCATAGCCTTGAATGTTATGACGTGCCAAGTGCTCATCCAGGTACTTTTCAAAGGATGTGAGGCTAACCCGCCTCCACCACCCTCCCAGGCAGCGCATTCCAGACCCTCACCACCCTCTGGGTAAAAACGTTCTTCCTCACATCCCCCCTAAACCTCCTGCCCCTCACCTTGAACTTATGTCCCCTCGTGACTGACCCTTCAACTCAGGGGAACAGCTGCTCCCTATCCACCCTGTCCATGCCCCTCATAATCTTGTACACCTCGATCAGGTCGCCCCTCAGTCTTCTCTGCTCCAACGAAAACAACCCAAGTCTATCCAACCTCTCTTCATAACTTAAATGTTTCATCCCAGGCACGATCCTGATGAATCTCCTCTGCACCCCCTCCAGCGCAATCACATCCTTCCTATAATGTGGCAACCAGAACTGCACACAGTACTCCAGCTGTGGCCTCACCAAGGTTCTCTACAACTCCAACAGGACCTCCCTACCTTTGTAATCTATGCCTCGATTGATAAAGGCAAGTGTCCCATATGCCTTTTTCACCACCTCACTAACATGCCCCTCCGCCTTCAGAGATCTATGGACACACACGCCAAGGTCCCTTTGTTCCTCAGAACTTCCTAGTGCCAGGCCGTTCATTGGATACTTCCTTGTCAAATTACTCCTTCCAAAGTGTATCACCTCACACTTTTCAGGGTTAAATTCCATCTGCCACTTATCTGCCCATTTGACCACCCCGTCTATATCTCCCTGTAGGTCAAGACACTCAACCTCACTTCCTCAAGAAAATCCAGAGATGGTCACAGTGAACACAAGAAGGAACTTTCACAAGTGTGAGACGGTTGCTACCATCTTCCTCACTTCTCGGGCATTTTGACCCAAGGTGAGAGTTGGAGTTAACGTGTGAGGGCATTGCCTCGTGGAGTGGGGGAAGTGCCTTCCCATGGGGTGGATGATGGATCAGAGCGGCCTGTAGGCTATGTGTCAAGAACACTCCATACTGCAGAGGGTAAAGCACCGTCAAATTGAAAAAAGAAAGCCCTGGCGATCATTTTCAGCGTTAAGAGGTTTCGTCAATAAGTTCAGAGTCCACACTCCGCTATCGCATCGGACCACAAGCCGTTATAGGACTACTCGGGGAAGACAAGGCTATAGTCCCCATAACCTCAGCTATTCAGAAATCTGGAGTGCAAAGGGACTTGGGAGTCCTAGTCCAGGATTATCTTAAGGTTAACTTGCAGGTTGAGTCGGTAGTTAGGAAGACAAATGCAATGTTGGCATTTATTTCGAGAGGACTAGAATATAAAAGCGGGGATGTGCTGCTGAGACTTTATAAGGTTCTGGTCAGACCACATTTAGAATATTGTGAGCAATTGTGGGTCCCGTATCTCAGGAAGGATGTGCTGGCCCTGGAGAGGGTCCAGAGGAGGTTCACGAGAATGATTCCAGGAATGAAAGGCTTAACATACGAGGAACGTTTGAGGACTCTGGGTCTATACTCGATGGAGTTTAGAAGGATGGTGAGGGGATCTAATTGAAACTTACAGAATACTGAAAGGCCTGGATAGAGTGGACGTGGGGAAGATGTTTCCATTAGTAGGGGAGACTAGGACCCGAGGGCACAGCCTCAGAGTAAAGGGAAGAGCTTTTAGAACAGAGATGAGGAGAAACTTCTTTAGCCAGAGAGTGGTGAATCTATGGAACTCATTGCCACAGAAGGCTGTGGAGGCCGGGTCATTGAGTGTATTTAAGACCGAGATAGATAGGTTCTTGATTGGTAAGGGGGTCAAAGGTTACGGGGAGAAGGCGGGAGAATGGGGCTGAGAAACTTATCAGCCATGATTGAATGGCGGGGCAGACTCGATGGGCCGAGTGGCCTCATTTCTGCTCCTACGTCTTATGGTCTTATACGAGTACAAAGATGGGCATTGATCTTGACAACGTACGTGTGCACTTTTATCCATAGACCCGGAAGTCAGACGCAGTGTGGGGCTCAGTCCTTTACCCTTTGCGGGTACAAGATGAGGATGTTCCAATTCCTCAGGACTAGGTTTTATTATTGAATCCCTGGTCTTATCACCGACACGCACCCAACACATTAAAGATTGGACCAACCGAGACCCGGTCTTTCCAAAGTGAGGAATCACGTAGTCTGTGGTTGGCCATAAACACACACAAGAGTCTGACGCAATGGAGCCATGTTTCCAGAGATAACCAGCCAGGGAGGTATCTTATCAGTGGGACGAGCCCGAGGGACTGTTCCTCCAAAAGGACGAAACCCACTGTTATCCGAACTTGGCAGCGCACCTCCTGGAATTTCCCGGTAGAAGGCAATAGCATGCCGGGAACGGGCGGAGAAATTGAGACCCTAGTGAGGAGTCGTGTGTAGTGTCAACAAGTGCGACAGCTCAGTTACAGCCCTGGGAATGGCCGGGTAGGACATGGATACGTGTACCCATCGACTATGGGGGAGCTTCTGTGGGAGCAATGTTCCTACTGATTGTCGACGCTCACTCAAAATGGACGGACATGTACAAAGTGAGGTCGCCTACACCTTCAGTGACAATAGACAAACTGTGACAGAGTTTCACTATAAATGGGCTACCTGAAGTGCCAGTATCGCATTATGGAGCTGCATTCTGCTCGATTATCCACTAATGGAGCTTTTGACAAGGTCCCACGTGGGAGACTTATTAAGAAGGCAAATGGCACATGGGATACAGGGTAATTGGATAAGGTGGATTCAAAATTGGCTCAGTTGTAGGAGACAGAGGGTGATGACAGAAGGATGCTTTAGTAACTAGAAGCCAGTGTCCAGTGGCGCACCACAGGGATCTGTGCTGGCTCCCCTATTATTTGTCATTTATATAAACGACATATGTGACTATGTGGGGGGTAGGATTAGTAAGTTTGCGGATGACACAAAGATTGGCCGGGTGGTTAACAGTGAGGCTGAGTGTCTTGGGCTACAGGGAGATATAGACGGGGTGGTCAAATGGGCAAATAAGTGGCAGATGGAATTTAACCCTGAAAAGTGTGAGGTGATACACTTTGAATACTTCCTTGTCAAATTACTCCTTCCAATGAACGACATGACACTAGGAAGTTCTGAGGAACAAAGGGACCTTGGCGTGTGTGTCCATAGATCTCTGAAAGCGGAGGGACATGTTAGTGGGGTGGTGAAAAAGGCATATGGGACACTTGCCTTTATCAATCGAGGCCTAGATTACAAAAGTAGGGAGGTTATGTTAGAGTTGTAGAGAACCTTGGTGAGGCCACAGCTGGAGTACTGTGTGCAGTTGTGGTCGCCACATTATAGGAAGGATGTGATAGCACTGGAGGGGGTGCAGAGGAGATTCACCAGGATGTTGCCTGGGATGAAACATTTACGTTATGAAGAGAGGTTGGATAGACTTGGGTTGTTTTCGTTGGAGCAGAGAAGACTGAGGGGCGACCTGATCGAGGTGTACAAGATTATGAGGGGCATGGACAGGGTGGATAGGGAGCAGCTGTTCCCCTTAGTTGAAGGGTCAGTCACGAGGGGGTATAAGTTCAAGGTGAGGGGCAGGAGGTTTAGGGGGGGATGTGAGGAAGAACGGTTTTACCCAGAGGGTGGTGAGGGTCTGGAATGCGCTGCCTGGGAGGGTGGTGGAGGCGGGTTAGCCTCACATCCTTTAAAAAGTACCTGGATGAGCACTTGGCACCTCATAACATTCAAGGCTATGGGGCCAAGTGCTGGTCAGTGGGATTAGGCAGGTAGGTCAGGTGTTTCTCACGTGTCGGTGCAGACTCGATGGGCCGAAGGGCCTCTTCTGCACTGTGTGATTCAGTGATTCATGAGAGCTGGATTTAGCTGATTCACACAGGCATTGCTCATGTGAAAGCATCTCCATATCACCCACAGCCCCCACCCCCCCCTCTCTGCAAACGGACTGACCGAGAGAGAGCAGGTCAGGTGGTCAAACCTGGTATGGAGGAATTATCTGGAGATTCGATAGTGACTAAGTTCGCACGGTTACTCTTCCATTATAGAACCACCCCTCAATCGACAGCAAGTCTCACCCCTGTGGAACTGTTGATGAAGAGACATCTGATCCCAGGAATGAAAGGATTAACGTATGAGGAACGTTTGAGGACTCCGGGTCTATACTCGATGGAGTTTAGAAGGATGAGGGGGGATCTGATTGAAACTTACAGAATACTGAAAGGCCTGGATAGAGTGGACGTGGGGAAGATGTTTCCATTAGTAGGAGAGACTAGGACCTGAGGGCACAGCCTCAGAGTAAAGGGACGACCTTTTAGAACAGAGATGAGGAGAAACTTCTTTAGCCAGAGAGTGGTGAATCTATGGAACTCATTGCCACAGAAGGCTGTGGAGGCCAGGTCATTGAGTGTATTTAAGACCGAGATAGATAGGTTCTTGATTGGTAAGGGTGTCAAAGGTTACGGGGAGAAGGCGGGAGAATGGGGTTGAGAAACTTATCAGCCGTGATTGAATGGCGGAGCAGACTCGATGGGCCGAATGGCCTCATTTCTGCTCCTACGTCTTATGGTCTTTATACGAGTACAAAGATGGGCGTTGATCTTGACAACGTACGTGTGCACTTTTATCCGTAGACCCGGAAGTCAGACGCAGTGGGGCTCAGTCCTTTACCCTTTGAGGATGAGGATGTTCCAATTCCTCAGGAATAGGTTTTATTATTGAATCCCTGGTCTCATCACCGACACGCACCCAACACATTAAAGATTGGACCAACCGAGACCCGGTCTTTCCAAAGTGAGGAATCACGTAGTCTGTGCTTGGCCATAAACACACACAAGAGTCTGACGCAATGGAGCCATGTTTCCAGAGATAACCAGCCAGGGAGGTATCTTATCAGTGGGACGAGCCCGAGGGACTGTTCCTCCAAAAGGACGAAACCCACTGTTATCCGAACTTGGCCACGCACCTCCTGGAATTTCCCGGTAGAAGGCAATAGCATGCCGGGAATGGGCGGAGAAATTGAGACCCTAGTGAGGAGTCGTGTGTAGTGTCAACAAGTGCGACAGCTCAGTTACAGCCCTGGGAATGGCCGGGTAGGACATGGATACGTGTACCCATCGACTATGGGGGAGCTTCTGTGGGAGCAATGTTCCTACTGGTGGTCGACGCTCACTCAAAATGGACGGACATGTACAAAGTGAGGTCGCCTACATCTCCAGTGACAATAGACAAACTGTGACAGAGTTTCACTATAAATGGGCTACCTGAAGTGCCAGTATCGCATTATGGAGCTGCATTCTGCTCGATTATCCACTAATGGAGCTTTTGACAAGGTCCCACATGGGAGACTTATTAAGAAGGCAAATGGCACATGGGAGACAGGGTAATTGGATAGGGTGGATTCAAAATTGGCTCAGTTGTAGGAGACAGAGGGTGATGACAGAAGGATGCTTTAGTAACTAGAAGCCAGTGTCCAGTGGCGCACCACAGGGATCTGTGCTGGCTCCCCTATTATTTGTCATTTATATAAACGACATATGTGACTATGTGGGGGGTAGGATTAGTAAGTTTGCGGATGACACAAAGATTGGCCGGGTGGTTAACAGTGAGGCTGAGTGTCTTGGGCTACAGGAAGATATAGACGGGGTGGTCAAATGGGCAGATAAGTGGCAGATGGAATTTAACCCTGAAAAGTGTGAGGTGATACACTTTGAATACTTCCTTGTCAAATTACTCCTTCCAATGAACGACATGACACTAGGAAGTTCTGAGGAACAAAGGGACCTTGGCGTGTGTGTCCATAGATCTCTGAAGGCGGAGGGACATGTTAGTGGGGTGGTGAAAAAGGCATATGGGACACTTGCCTTTATCAATCGAGGCCTAGATTACAAAAGTAGGGAGGTTATGTTAGAGTTGTACTGAACCTTGGTGAGGCCACAGCTGGAGTACTGTGTGCAGTTCTGGTCACCAAATTATAGGAAGGATGTGATTGCGCTGGAGGGGGTGCAGAGGAGATTCACCAGGATGTTGCCTGGGATGAAACATTTAAGTTATGAAGAGAGGTTGGATAGACTTGGGTTGTTTTCGTTGGAGCAGAGAAGACTGAGGGGCGACCTGATCGAGGTGTACAAGATTATGAGGGGCAGGGACAGGGTGGGTAGGGAGCAGCTGTTCCCCTGAGTTGAAGGGTCAGTCACAAGGGGATATAAGTTCAATGTGAGGGGCAGGAGGTTTAGGGGGGATGTGAGGAAGAACGTTTTTACCCAGAGGGTGGTGAGGGTCTGGAATGCGCTGCCTGGGAGGGTGGTGGAGGCGGGTTAGCCTCACATCCTTTAAAAGGTACCTGGATGAGCACTTGGCACCTCATAACATTCAGGGCTATGGGGCCAAGTGCTGGTCAGTGGTGTTAGGCAGGTAGGTCAGGTGTTTCTCACGTGTCGGTGCAGACTCGATGGGCCGAAGGGCCTCTTCTGCACTGTGTGATTCAGTGATTCACGAGAGCTGGATTTAGCTGATTCACAAAGGCATTGCTCATGTGAAAGCATCTCCATATCACCCACACCCCCCACACCCCCCTCTCTGCAAACGGACTGACCGAGAGAGAGCAGGTCAGGTGGTCAAACCTGGTATGGAGGAATTATCTGGTGATTCGATAACGACTAAGTTCGCACGGTTACTCTTCCATTATAGAACCACCCCTCAATCGACAGCAAGTCTCACCCCTGTGGAACAGTTGATGAAGAGACATCTGATCCCAGGAATGAAAGGATTAACGTATGAGGAACGTTTGAGGACTCTGGGTCTATACTCAATGGAGTTTAGAAGGATGAGGGGGGGATCTGATTGAAACTTACAGAATACTGAAAGGCCTGGATAGAGTGGATGTGGGGAAGATGTTCCCATTAGTAGGAGAGACTAGGACCCAAGGGCACAGCCTCAGAGTAAAGGGGAGACCTTTTAGAACAGAGATGAGGAGAAACTTCTTTAGCCAGAGAGTGGTGAATCTATGGAATTCATTGCCACAGAAGGCTGTGGAGGCCGGGTCATTGAGTGTATTTAAGACCGAGGTAGATAGGATCTTGATTGGTAAGGGGGTCAAAGGTTACGGGGAGAAGACAGGAGAATGGGGTTGAGAAACTTATCAGCCGTGATTGAATGGCGGAGCAGACTCGATGGGCCGACTGGACTTATTTCTGCTCCTACGTCTCACGGTCTTATGGTCTTATCTCTGATCTAATCATGTCAATCTTGGTTGGGGAGTTGGGGGAGGTAGAGGGAAGTCAGAAAATGGGCCATGATTATCTCAATCGGGACAGAACATTTAACGCAGGGGAGAGAAAGTGTTTGTGAAAACTGTTGGAGAAGGGCCAGCACGGCGGTTCGGTGAAATCAGTGCCGTAACGGGACCCCTTTCTCATCTCGTGAAATTGGAAGATCGACTAATAAGGAGACATGTGGATCACATATGAAATGGAGAAACCAAAAATACCCAGAAGTGATTCCACCAGTGCTCGAGACTGAATCAACACTCCCCGTTGAAAGAACTGAACCGAGTGCAAGCGGACTCGAAGGGCCGACTGTACCCGAAAGAGTTGAAGAGACGGATTTACAGGTACCTGCTGCACAACCAGAGGCTCAGACGGCTCCAGGAAGGGCGACTCTGAATCAATCTTCAGTGGCTGTAGAGGCGAGGCATTCTACAGGCGTAAGGAAACCCCCAGAGAGACTGACTTTGTGAATAACTTGACATTTTGAAAAATAGTAAAACGTATTTTGTCAGTTAAAGGGGGAGGGATGCAGTATCGTGAGATGTAATATTGCCTTTAAGACAAGTATCGTAATGTCAGGTCGCATGGTCTTAATATTCAATCGCAGAGATAGCGCGGGCTACCTCTCTGTGAGAGAGTCTTGTGTTAGTCACCGGTGGGTGAAGACAGAGTTTTGAGCGTTGTGAGCACACACGTGTAGCTGCTGAGTTCAGTTTGTAAATAAGCAGCGTGTGTTTATTCTAACAAAGACCTCCTGATGTTCTCTGTCACTGTAGCAACTCCGTCACCCCGGAATGAGTGTGCAACCCGGGTCCTCTAGCCCCAACAAACCAAGGGCATTGGATCCAACACAAACTCACAATGCTCCGTTGGCTGCTTCAAATTTGCCACGTAGCACGCAATTGTCTCACCCGGGGCTCTATTTCACGAACTAAACTTGAACCTCTGTATCGTGACTGAGGGCTTGGGTTGAAAGTGACCCTTCATGAGGTCCACCAATTCATCAAAGTTCTTTGAATCTGGGGCACTGGTCACCGTCAAACTTTGAATCAGACCGCAGGTTTTGCTCCCACAAGTAGTCAAGAGGAACGCTCGCCTCTTCTCTTCCCCCATAATCTCAACCGCTTGAAAAAAGAACTTGAGGTGTTCCATGTATTGAGACCAATCATCTGTTGCTGGTACAAAGGGATCAATTCTCAAAAACTGTGGCATTTTGAGAGGGGATAACTTGTTCAATTCTAATAGAGCTTGCTACTTATAATCACTGGGTGAGGTACAGTGCCAATTTCTTTTTATCTTGATATCTTCTGCTCAATCCTGTTTTATCCTCATCGCCAGTTTGTTGTAGGGTGGCCAAGTTGTGCTATTAATGACAGAGTTGATCAGCAGACTCTTGTTGGGTGGAAACTTTAAGTTTATTTACAACATACTCAGCAATAACTACACGTGTGCTTTCAACTCCAACTCTATCTCCACACTGACTGCTGAGGTAGCCTGCGCTACTCTCCAATTGGTTACTAAAGATCATGTGACCTTCCTTAACAAGTATTGTTCTTAAAGGTACATTACACTAAATAAAACCATAATTACTACAGATGGAAAGCGAGACAGACGAAGCATGAGGGAGAGATAGAGAGAGAGGGAGGCAGATAGAGAGAGGGAGAGAGGGAGAGAGACATAGACAGAGGGAGGGAGAGAGAGGGAGAAAGAAAGAGAGAGACATAGACAGAGAGAGACAAAGAGAGAGAGAGGGGGGCACCCAAGACAGAGAGGGAGAGACAGAGAAAGGGAGACAGAAATAGAGAGACAGAGAGAGAGCGAGGCTGACAGAGAGAGAGAGAGAGAGAGAAAGATAATGAGACAGAGGGAGAGAGCTGAGAGAGAGAGAATTCCAGAGGCAGAAACAGAGAGACACTCTGAGAGACAGAGAGAGAGAGAGAGACCGATTATTTGTTCATGGGCTGCAAGTGTCACTGGCCGGGCCAGCATTTAATGCCCATCCCTAATTGCCCTTGTTCAGAGGGCACTTAAGAGTCAACCACATTGCTGTGGTTCTGTGGTCACATGTAGTCCAGACCCGGTTAGGTGTGTGAGTGTCTGTGTGTTTGTGTGTGTCTGTGTGTGTGTGTGTGTGTGTGTGTGTGTGTGTGTGTGTGTGTGTGTGTGTGTGTGTGTGTGTGTGTGTGTGTGTGCCTGAGTGAGTGAGTGTGTGTCTGTGTGAGTGAGAGTGTGTGTGTGTCTGTGTCAGTGAGCATGTGTGTGCGCGTGAGAGTGTGTGTCTGTGCCTGTTTGTGTGTGTGTGTGTGTGTGTGTGTGTGTGTCTATGTGTGTGTGTCTATGTGAGTGTGTGTGTGTATGAGTGTGTGTGAGTGTCTGTGTGTTTTGTGTGTGTCTGTATGTGAGCGTGTGTGTGCATGTGAGAGCGTGTGTCTGTGCCTGTGTGTGTGTGTGTGTGTGTGTGTGTGTGTGTGTGTGTCTATGCGAGTGTGTGTGTGAGTGCCTGTGTGTTTGTGTGTGTCAGTGTGTGTGTGTTTGTGTGCCTGAGTGAGTGAGTGTATGAGAATGTATGAGTGAGGGTGTGTGTGTGTCTGTGTGAGTGAGTATGTGTGTGCGTGTGAGAGCATGCCTGTGCCTGTCTGTGTGTGTGTGTGTGTCTGTGTGTGTGTGTCTGTCTGTGTGAGTGTTTGTATGTGTGTGTCTGTCTGTGTGAGTGTTTGTGTGTGTGTGTGTGTGTGTGTGTGCCTGTATGTGAGTGAGTGAGTGTATGAGAATGTGCGAGTGAGAGTGTGTGTTAGTCTGTGAGTGTGTGTGTGTGTGTGTGTGTGTGTGTGTGTGAGTGTGTGTGTTTGTGTGTGTGTGAGTGAGTGACTGTGCGTGTGTGTGTGAGAGTGTGTGTGTTTGTGTGTGTGTGTGTGTGTTTGTGTGTGCGTGAGTGAGTGACTGTGCGTGTGTGTGAGTGTCTGTATGATTGTGTGTGTTTGTGTGTGAGTGAGTGAGTGTGTGTGTGTGTGTCTGTGTGAGTGTGCGTGTTTGTGTGTGTGTGAGTGAGTGTGCATGTGAGTGTGCATGTGGGTGTGTGAGTGTGTGTGTGAGTGTGTGTGTGAGAGAGTGTTTGTGTGTGAGTGAGTGAGTGTGTGTGTGTGTGTGTGAGTGTGCGTGTTTGTGTGTGTGTGAGTGAGTGTATGTGTGTGTGTGTGTGTGTGTGTGTGTGTGTGTGTGTGTGTATTTAGAAAGTATGAAATATGAAAGTATGTTAATAAGATTTGCCTTTCCGCTTGACGAGTCTGGTTCTATAATAAACTAATAATGTTCTTGTTTCTTGAAGAAACCTGGGCATTGAGTGGTCATTCTGGGATTCATGGGGAAAGCACAGACTTGGCCGTATCGCCGGCTGGAGAAACGATCGGAATAGAAGCTGTGTCCCGTGGAGGGGCGGGACTGGAGTCAGACAGAGCACCCCTCCCAGCTGGGTCTGAACAACACCCCATCGGAAAAGCCCAGAGTTCCCATTTAACCTTGTGGAGAGGCAAAATGAATTTAAAATATCTTCACAGGACCTGACATCATCGTGCAGCCTTCCAGAAACTTGACCGGCCGGCAGTTGTGGAAGGATGACTGACATTCCCAGCCTCTGACCTGCTCTTGTAGCCACAGTATTTATATGGCTGGTCCCAGTTCAGTTTCTGGTCAATGGTAACCTCCAGGATGTTGATAGTGGGGGATTCAGTGATGGTGATTCCATTGAACATCAAGGAGCGATGGTTAGACTCTCTCTTGCTGGGGATGGTCATTGCCTGGCACGTGTGTGGTGTGAATGTTACTTGCCACTTGTCAGTCCAATTCTGGAGGGGTTGTAGGGTCTGGAGGAGGTTACAGAGATAGGGAGGGTTGTAGAGGCTGAAGGAGGTTACAGAGATAGGGAGGTTACAGAGATAGGGAGGGTTGTAGAGGCTGAAAGAGGTTACAGAGATAGGGAGGATTTTAGGGGCTGGAGGAGGTTACAGAGATGGGGAGGGTTGTAGGGGCTGGAGGAGGTTACAGAGATAGGGAGGGTTGTAGGGGTTGGAGGAGGTTACAGAGATAAGGAGGGTTTTAGGGGGTGGAGGAGGTTACAGAGATAGGGAGGGTTGTAGGTGCTGGAGGAGGTTACAGAGATAGGGAGGGTTGTAGGTGCTGGAGGAGGTTACAGAGATAGGGAGGGGTGTAGGGGCTGGAGGAGATTACAGATATAGGGAGAGTTGTAGGGGCTGGAGGAGGTTACAGTGATAGGGAGGGTTGTAGGGGCTGGAGGAGTTTACAGAGAGAGGGAGGGTTGTAGGGGCTGGAGGAGGTTACAGAGATAGGGAGGGTTGTAGGGGCTGGAGGAGGTTACAGAGATAGGGAGGGGTGTAGGGGCTGGAGGAGGTTACAGAGATAGGGAGGGGTGTATGGGCTGGAGGAGGTTACAGAGATAGGGAGGGGTGTAGTGGCTGGAGGAGGTTACAGAGATAGGGAGAGTTGTCGGGGCTGGAGGAGGTTACAGAGATAGGGAGTGGTGTAGGGGCTGGAGGAGGTTACAGAGATAGGGAGAGTTGTCGGGTCTGGAGGAGGTTACAGAGATAGGGAGGGGTGTAGGGGCTGGAGGAGGTTACAGAGATAGGGAGGGGTGTATGGGCTGGAGGAGGTTACAGAGATAGGGAGGGGTGTAGTGGCTGGAGGAGGTTACAGAGATAGGGAGAGTTGTCGGGGCTGGAGGAGGTTACAGAGATAGGGAGTGGTGTAGGGGCTGGAGGAGGTTACAGAGATAGGGAGAGTTGTCGGGTCTGGAGGAGGTTACAGAGATAGGGAGGGTTGTAGGGGCTGGAGGAGGTTACAGAGATAGGGAGTGATGTAGGGGCTGGAGGAGTTTACAGAGATGGGGAGGGTTGTAGGGACTGGAGGAGGTTACAGAGATAGGGAGGGTTGTAGGGGCTGGAGGCGGTTACAGAGATAGGGAGGGGTGTAGGGGCTGGAGGATGTTACAGAGATAGGTAGAGTTGTAGGGGCTGGAGGAGGTTACAGAGATAGGGAGCGGTGTAGGGGCTGGAGGAGGTTACAGAGATAGGGAGGGTTGTAGGGGCTGGAGGAGGTTACAGAGATAGGGAGGGGTGTAGAGGCTGGAGGAGGTTACAGAGATAGGGAGGGGTGTAGGGGCTGGAGGAGGTAACAGAGATAGGGAATGTTGTAGGGACTGGAGGAGTTTACAGAAATAGGAAGGGTTGTAGGGGCTGGAGGAGGTTACAGTGATAGGGAGGGTTGTAGGGACTGGAGGAGGTTACAGAGATAGGGAGGGTTGTAGGGGCTGGAGGAGGTAACAGAGATAGGGAGGGGTGTAGGGGCTGGAGGAGTTTACAGAAATAGGAAGGGTTGTAGGGACTGGAGGAGGTTACAGAGGTCAGACCGGACAAGAGAGTTGTGTGTTGTAGCAAGGGTGAATGGGGAGAAAGAGAGACAGAGGGAAGGAGAGAGAGAGAGAGGGAC